>CAJFCP010025393.1:29400-66950 GCA_904066005.1 Synergus itoensis
AAATTTTAACCAGTTATTTATAGCACTGAATTGTTGTCCTTGATCGCCGCACGAAAAACATTGTTTTGAGAAAAACGCGTTTAAAGTTTTCAATTATTATGCGCAAAAAATATAATGGACTAAATCAAAATATAAACGGTCTAAACATAAGGTATTTATGTTAAGAATAACTGGTAAATATCGTACTTCCAGAAAATGCAATAAAAAAAAAATCGATTTTTTGAAATTTTCAAACTTGACTAACCCCTTAAATAAATAAATAAAACCAGATAAATTAATTTATCGTTTCTCAGAGTGTCCCGAGTAGAAATTTTGCTGTGGCCCCGATCGGGCCCAGATTGGGGAATCTGGCCCCGATCGGGTCCAAATCGGGTGATTTCAGACCGGGGATGAAACACACGGCCCGACAAGGCCTAGACCTGGCCAAACCTGACCTGATCGGGGCCCGATCGGGCCGGTCGTTTCATCACCGATCTGGGCCAGGTTTGGAAATTTCTACACGGGGTATAGCGGACCGGGAAACCGGAAAAAATCCAGGAATTTCATTGAGGACCAAGAATTTTTTGTATTTTATTGAAAAATCGACGTTTTTCTACTTTATCGTCTTTTTATTCTATTAGCAAACCAACATGTGATTATTTTTTTTTACTTCTTATGACTTTAAGTCATTCAAAAGTTAATCACTCTCTTAATCTGAACTAGCAGAATTTCGCTGATTCAAATTTAGAGAGTAGGTTTTGAACAACAATGTATATGAGATTTTAAAGAAATTTCGTTACATCACCTTTTTAGAGTGAAATTTTAAAAGGTTTTTTTTTGTGATTTTTAAAAGACTTCGCAGCATTTTGAGGAATTTCCGGATATTTCGCGGAATTTTAAAAGAATTCATAAAATTTTTATAGATTTTTAAGAACTCTAGGAAATTTTAAGGGATTTTAAATGTTTTCATGAAACTTCGAGGAATTTTAAGAGAACTCAAGAGATTTTTTATGATTTTTAAAAAATTTTGTGGAATTTCATGAGATTTCTAATAATTTTAACCCGTTGTGATCACTCGGGGTCCATTTGACCCCAAACGAAGTTTGAGGTCTAATATCTAAAATTTTCTTTAAAAGATTTTTGTTTAAGTGGTATATTTCATGGTAACGATTACCTCTTTAATTTTACAAATTTCACCAAAATTTCTCACTTCAATCATCAAAATAAATATGGTTTTTTCGACAGATCATTATAAATTATTTTTTTCTTAAAAGTATACTATCTTGCAAGTACAAAACCAAAATATTTCCACTTTATCTCAAAAATTGAATTTTTTATGAATTTTTATGTGAAGAAGTTAAAATTTTGAAAAATTTTTTCCTTTTTTTTTCATTATGAAAAAAATATTTAAAAAGAAAAAAAACTGTTGGATCTTAAAGAAGAGACGTTAAACTAAGTTCGGTAGAAATTTAAAGTCGATATATTAAATAGAAGGAGAAGGGCAACGGTTTTTCCACGTGGGGTCCACCTGACCCCTTATGACCAACACGTTATTATTCGGAGGTGTGACCACAACGGGTTAAGGAAATTCAACAGATTGTTATGATTTTTAAAAGATTTTATGTAATTTTTAAGGATTTCATGGAATTTAATGACATTTCTAATACTTTTAATGTATTTTAAAGGATAAAAAGGTATTTTAATTGTTGTCACAGAATTTTAAAGAATCTCAAGAAGTTTCTGAGAATTTTAAGAGATTTAGAAAGATTTCTGGGATTTTAAGGAATTTTAAGTTTTGTCGTGAAATTTCGAAAGTTTAAAATTTAGAAATTTTTTTTTTTCAGAGAATTTTATGGGATTTTAAATTTTGTCATGAAATTTCCAAGAATTTTAGGAGAATTAAGAGATTTTAATGACTTTTAAAAGACTTTATTGGCATTTTTAAGGATTTCATGAAATTTTATGAGATTTCTAATAATTTTAAGGGATTTCAAGAAAGTTGTATGATTTTTAAATGATTTTATGGAATTTTTAAGAATTTTATGGAAGCTGACGAGATTTCTAATACTTTTAATGGATTTCAAAGGATTTAAAGAATTTTTAAATGTTATTGTAGAATTTTAAAGAATTTGAAGAAGTTTCTGGGTATTTTAAGAGGTATTCACGAATTTGAACAGATTTCAAGAGATTTTTATGACTTTTAAAATATTTTATCGGATTTAAAAGATTTTAAAATTTGCCAAGATATTTTATCGAGAGATTTAAAAAAATTTGTATGCGTTTTTTAAAAGATTTTGTAGAATCTACAAAGATTTCAAAGGTTTTCGTAAAATTTTAAGGACGAGAGCAAACTAACACGCGCACGATTATTTTGTTTTGCTTTTTAAAACTTTAAGTCATTCAAAATCTAATCAGGTTTGCAACAACAATGTATGCGAAATTTTCGAGACAATTCGTTACTCCACTTTTTTAAGATAGGATTTTTACTTTATCAAATTAAAAAAAAAAATTTTTTTTCAAAAATCACAAAAAGGCCAAATTCATAAAAGGCATAAATTGGTCGGAGGAAAAAAAGTTTGAAAAAAAAAAAGACCGGGAGGAAACCGGGATAAATCCGGGAATATCCAATTCCCAGATCACTAGACACCCTGTTTCTTGAAATAGGAACTTAATTTAAAATTTCCAATCGCAAATCTTTTTCCAATTAACCAATTCCAAACTTATTGTTACATTGTTAGTTTACTTTAATTCTTGTCTAAGAACTTTCAAACAACACTCGATAAAAAAACTATAAACCTCGATAGTCGTAGTACGTGTGTGTCATGAAATGCTACCATGAAATATTCTTCGGAAAAATATTATATATGTATTTGAAACACCTGTTAAGACTAAAAAAACTTTTTCCTTAATATCGGTCATAAATTTTTGAACGGGAAATATAAATAGAGTTGATTTGCGTCAATCTTTTAGAATGTGTTTTATCTTATCTTAAACCCAGTCAACGTTCGCCAATCCATTCAAAGTGGTTTGGCCCCCTTATTTTTACAGTGAGAAATGTTCGTATTCGGAAAGCATTCAAGATTGGATGGATGATTTAGTGACTGATAAACTTAATTACCTCTACGAGGGTGATACGAGTGCCAGTTATTACTTTTTAATGACTATTTAATCATAAGGATTAGAATGCAATAAAGCTGTAATCTGAACGAGAACTGTATCAATCATATTTGACTCGTGTCCTGAACCCCCATTTCATTTTTATAATGACTTATCTAAAATATGTCTCTAATGTTTTACTATCCAGATCAATAAAGATTTAAGAAGTG
The DNA here is from genome assembly GCA_904066005.1 of Synergus itoensis. Taxonomy (NCBI): domain Eukaryota; kingdom Metazoa; phylum Arthropoda; class Insecta; order Hymenoptera; family Cynipidae; genus Synergus; species Synergus itoensis. The sequence goes on from CAJFCP010025393.1 coordinate 32,706, forward strand.
AAGGAAATTTCTGGCAAAAGTTCCGACTTGGAGTCAATTACAATGTTGGCAACATCTAAAAGCGGAAGAGCTGAGTAGGGGAAGTGAATACGCTCAAGAAGTAATATTTTTATCACTCCAATACTTGATATTCGATCAAAATGTTTCTAATTGACTTTCAAATATTACTATTTTTCTTAATTCCTTACTCTTCAATATATCAGTTTTAAATATTTTTCCGTCAACGAGGACAAAGTTTACCGGTTCTGAAAATATTCGTTACAATTATTTGTAAAAAAAAATGAATATAAAATATAATAAAAATCCTATTCGAGCTAAAGAATTTTCTGCAAATAATCGAAATTTTATTGGAAGTTCTTTTCGACTTGCTTCTGGGAGGTAGATTGTCTTAGAGTAGTAAATTCTCTTTGAATCTTGCCTTATATTATTAGCCTCGCATCTTTACATCATCAATGTATGCACAATGCTAATTTAGTAAAGCGTGTCTATTATATCCCCTATTTTAATTGAAATTGCAATAACTGACCCGTTATCGTTTTATCGTAATCAACTCCTCTGAAATCTAAAAATAATTGTTAGATTAATTATACCCTATCATGACGCAGAGTTTTGATTACAATACAGCCACAGACAATCTAATATAATAATTAATCTTTCAGTATACATATTCTGCATTTATTCGATTCGGACTGAACGGAAATTATACTTATCTATAAATTATACCTTTTCTTCCAGAATTCAAATAGCAATCGTTTTTCTATAGGATCTTTTAATTTTACTCTGCAGCACATTATGCATTATGCATAAGCATATGCTTATATATGATAATAACAATGATAATAACAATTATCATATATAAGAATTATAATAGGAAACGACAGAGATAAAGCTCTCTGTTTCACTGGCAAAGTTCCTCAGAAAACTCTCATAATCCCGTGTAGAAATTTTGCTGTGGCCCCTATCGGGCCCAGATCGGATGATTTCAGATCGGTGATGGAACGCTGAACCAGACCGGGCCCAGATCTGGCTCGATCGTGCTAAGTCTGGGCCCGATCGGGACAGATCTGGGCCCGATCAGGTTCAGCGTTCCATCACCGATCTGGGCCAAGTTTGGGAATTTCTGCACGGGTTGTTGTTTTTTCTCTATAGTTTGCAACCCTTTCATTTTACTGTGAAAGGAGGGTATCAGTCCGTCCTTGATGATATGAAACCAATTTACAGTAGAAAACACACCTTTATCTTATCTTAAAAACCCGTGTAGAAATTTTGCTGTGGCCCCTATCGGGCCCAGATCGGATGATTTCAGATCGGTGATGGAACGCTGAACCAGACCGGGCCCAGATCTGGCTCGATCGTGCTAAGTCTGGGCCCGATCGGGACAGATCTGGGCCCGATCAGGTTCTGCGTTCCATCACCGATCTGGGCCAGGTTTGGGAATTTCTGCACGGGAAAGTGGTGTCACGAAATGTCTCGAAAATTTCCCATACGTTGTTGTTGCAAAGCTGATTGGCTTTTGAATGACTTGAAGTTGAATGAAAAAAAACAAACTAGCGCAAAAAAATTTCACGAAAATCTTTGAAATCCCTTAAAATTCGTTAAGATTTCTTAAAACTCCCAAAAACCTCTTGAAATCCCTTGAAAGTCCACGTAAACCATTAAAATCATAAATATCTTAAAATCCAAGTTAAAACTCGTAAAAAGCTCTACAAATTCCTAAAAACCTTTTGGTATTTCTTAACATTTAAAATCTCTTAAATATTTATAAATCTTATCAAATTCCATGATATCCTTAAAAATTCTATAAAACCTTGTAAAAAGTAGAAAAATCTCATAAACTTTAAAATTTTACGACAACCTTCGAAATCCATTTAAATTCTATAAAATTTTTTTAAAATCAGCACAATATCTTGAAATTCCTTAAAATTATTAGAAATCTCATAAAGTACTATGAAAACCTTTAAAATTTTATAAATTTTTAATAAAACTCATCAAAACCTCTTAAATTCTTTTAAAATGTCTTAAAATCCCTTAATATTTCATGAAATCCTTAAAAATCAGAAAAACCTCTTGAAATCCCTAAAGATTTAACGGTAACTTTCAAAATCCTTTTTAATTCTACGAAATCTCTTGAGTCATAAAAATCTTTTGAAATTCCTCAATAAAATTACCCGACAAACTATAAAATTCTTCATAATCCATACAGTACATATTTTAAAAGTTATAAAAATATTTTTTTTTTTTCATAAAATATAATTATATTTAATTATATTTAATAATTTATACAAAATTTCACAAAATCTTTTATAAATCTTAAATATCCGTTGAATTCTCTTAAAATCATTTAACCCTTTGAGGGGCAGTGGGAAGCATACTTCCCACCTATTTCTTTGCAGTTTTTAATTAATCTCTCTTGCACTTTACTTGTTTTAGTATACAAGTATTTATTTTTAGACTCTTAGGTACCTATAAAAAGTAAAAAAAAAGAAAGTTGTAAAATTGTTAATAAATAATTAGTTATAAACAATTAAATTTGAAAAAACTGTCTTTTTTTCGAATAAATTCGGCTGTGCTTAAACTACACGTTCGAGAATTGTGACAAATTTTTTCAAATTATTATATACATAGAACTAAAACATATGTTTTTCGCAGAATTTTCGGCAGGCTAGTTTTTTTGAAAAAAATTTTTGAATAAGTTGAAAATAGCGATTTTTGAAAATAGCGATTCTGACATCAGAATCGTAATCAGCGACCCCAAAAATCTATATACAACCATTGATATCCGAATTTCACCAAAGAGAAAAATGTGCCCCTCAAAGGGTTAAAAACCGTTAAAATTCCTTACGATACGTTAAAATCTCCGAAAATTCCTGGAAATTCCACGAAAAATTTTTTAATTCCTTAAAACTCTAGAAACTGTTTGAAATCTCTTAAAATTTTGCACAAAATCTTCCAAATCCCTTAAAATTCGTTGAAATATCTTGTGACGTTGCAGATTTTAATCTGTATCGTCAAAGATATAGTTAACTGGCACCGGAGACAGCACTTGTTTTGACTCGCGTTGTTCGGTAATTAACAACCAGAAAGAGAGCCAAACCACGAACTTTCGGAGCACTCTCGAAATATAGATTAGAATCTAATTGTTTTTGGAATGTATCTTTTTTTTATGTAAACCTCGAGCCATTCCGAACCAACAAGTATTTGGACCTATTATGAAGGAAGGATGCACGGAGAAAACTGGATATTAAACTGTAATATCTATCTATTTAACTATGGAACGACTATCTAGATATTTAGATATAATATCTTGATATTAAAACTTAATATCCAGATATTAAAATATATAATTCAAATATTCTAACATCCAATATTTTAATATCTGGATATTAAATTTTAATATCAAGATATTATATCTAAATATCTAGATAGTCGTCCCATAGTTAAATAGCTAGATATTACAATTTAATATCCAGTTTTCTCCGTGTGACATATTCGAATTCATTGAGAAGGAAGGAAGGACGTCGCCAATTTGAATCTCGTTAGTACTCCCGCCAGACGCTAGAGTCCGTCACCTCTCGGGCTATGAATTTGCCGCCTTAGTCGACAGCTATGACGCTTGGTGCCCCGTGCGTCTGAAAAATATGATGTTTCTCTACTATGCAGGGGCGTAGCGAGGGGGGAGGGGTGTCAGGGATGTGACACCCCCCCTAGCTTCGTGCCGAGTCGGCATTTTCGGGATTTTCGGGTAATTCGATTATAATGTATATATCAAATAATTATACATATATCGATTATATAATTCGATCATAAATGTGTATAAATTAAAATCGCTGTGAAGTCACAGTCGGCAAATCCCACTTATTTAGTCGGCATTTATGACAATCTCACCCCCCCTAGCTCAACACGCTCGCTACGCCCCTGCTACTATGAAGCCTGGAGATGAAACATCTGATGGTGCGTTCTCCTAACGCAACGAACGAATTTTGGAGACACACTAGCGAATGCTCAGACATTCCGTGAGCTCATTCTAGACATTTTACTAGGTGGTTCAAGATGCTCCCGGCCTCCAAGAGATGGTACCACCAGTTTTAAAATACCAACGTTCAGTCGAATACACGATCAATTTCAGATAGATTGGCACTTGGCAGTGACGCTAAAGTGATTTTAAAGTCAGAAAGTTTTGATATTTGTTGTAAAAATGGATAAGGAAGAATTTCGGGCCTTGATTAAACATTATTTTTTGCGTGGAAAAAGTGGAAAGGAAACGAAAAAAAAGCTCGATAAATATTATGGTGATTCTGCTCCATCGTATTCAACCGTAAAATATTGGATTGCCGAGTTTAAAAGAGGCCGAATGTTCACAAAAGATGAACACGCCGGGGGAGCACCAAAAACAGCGACCACTCCAGAAATCGTGCAAAAAATCCACGATATCGTATTAAGTGATCCAAAAATAAAAGTGCGTGAGATAGCTAATGCCGTACGCATATCAACTGGGTCAGTGCATTCAACTTTGCATGATTGTTTGGGTATGAGAAAGCTAACCGCAAGATGGGTGCCGCGTTTGCTGACAATTGATCAAAAACGTGAACCTGTTCGCACGATGAAAACCATGGCCAAATTACACGAGCTAGGCTTTCAATTGCTTGACCACCCCCCGTATTCTCCAGATTTAGCCTCCAGCGATTATTATCTGTTTCCAAACTTGAAGAGATGGCTCCAGGGACAGCGATTTGCGACGAATGAAGAAGCCGAACGGGAAACTGATGGGTATTTTGAAAGCCTTCAGCAATCTTTCTTTTCAAAAGGCATCGCAATGTTGGAAAATCGTTGGACTAGGTGTATCGAGCTCGGAGGGGACTATGTTGAAGAATAAATAGTAAGTTTGACAAAAATCGTTTGTTTTCTTTGTTAGGCCGGGAGCATCTTGAACCACCTAGTAAAAGTGCAAGTGCAGGGTGCATTATCTGCTAGTCATATTGTTGACTAGTGACAGAACTTTTCTGAACTACGTCACTAGTCACATGACCTGGACGACTGTTGCGATTGGTTGGAATCAACCGAATTTTCATAATGGCGGCTGACTGATTTCCGCCCACCTGTCAATGAACTTCCGCCTTCATCTTCGTTCATCACTCTCTTTCTAAAAGTTGTCAGGGCGAGAAGCCATATTTTCCGTCAAGATTGTAATTGGAGCCAAGTGGCTATCTTTTCAAAGTTATTGGGATCCTTTATATTATTCTTTTCGTCAACAATGGCCGAGGCATGGTAAAATCTTTTGTTCTGGCAAACGATATAAAGTGTAGATTTAGATGATTTGTGGACTTTTTGTACAGACCACTTTATCTCGCTTCGCCATTTTCCGCTCTTATAGTTGTTGATTTCTTTTGGAGCGAATTTATTATCTTATCTCGGGAGTGCTCGTATTACATTTAATCATGTCACATTTATGTTCTATTTGGAATATTCAATTATTTCATTCTAATTTATCGGTCTCGTATTAGATTCAGTTGCACATTGACGATATCGGGTGTGGTTGTAGCGTTACATAACGTGCCCACCAGATATTCGTCCATTATTTAAGAATTGAATCTTCAATTCAATTCTCCATTTTCAATTCGTTGAAGGAATATTGTATTGCAAACTAGATTTTTGTTGCATTGTATCACAAACTAATTTAATTTTTTGGAGTTTCAGTTACGTAACGACGTAACTACGTAATTGCCATTTCGCGTGATTTCATTATGTAAATCTGTTGAATTTCCGGTTATGTAACATCCTATTTTGATTTTCAAACGTTTTCTTTTTATCAAATACATCTAATTGTTTCTCGTAAGAATTTGGTCTCAATTCATTCCGCTGTGCTCTTTAAGACCCATGACCTTGAGATCTGAGCTAGTTGTCCTGTTTTTAGGTGAATTTCAGGTAGAAGAATTAGGTTTGGAATCCGTCGCTATTTATTACGATAAATAGCTGGCGCCTAATAAATTCGGATTCCTTCGAAATTAATTATTTTAGATTGTCGAGACGTAGTCTCCTAACCAGAGACCAGGTTAGGTTACAATCTTAAAATTCCTCCAAATTTTACAACATTCAAAATCCATTAAAAATGGATTAATTACTTGAAAATTAATTAATTAATTGCTTGAAAATCGTCAAAATCCCTTAAAATTCTTAGAAACCTTTTGAAAAAATATCTCGAAAATCTGGCATAGGTACATTGTTGTTGCAAATCTTATTGGCCTTTGAATGACTTGAAGTTGTAAGAAAGAATACAAAATAATCGCGCGCTTAGCGCGCGTGTTGGTTTACTACACAAAAAAAAAAAAGTTTTGAATCAAGCCCGAAAGGTCTAGTTTGTGTTACAATTTAAGCCAGTTTTTGGGCTTAAAACTAAATTTAAGCCTAAAAACTGACTTAAAATGTAACACAAACTACACACCTAGACCTTTCTGGCTTGATTCAAAACTTTTTTTTCTGTTTAGTATATTAAAATGATTGAAAAGTTCTGAACGTTCAAATGAACGAATTTTTGTATTGATTGTAATTGTAACTACAAAAAGTTTTTAAATATTGTTTCATTTACATTGAAAATAATAAAAAATGATATAAACTAGTAATCCTGATTGTTATTTTTAGTTGGCACAATATTTCTGGATAAAATATAATTTGAAAAAAATATTTCGTTCATTTGAACGTTCGTATGACACGTCCTTAGAATCAATTTATGACCCTACTGACTCTAGGGCACCCCCCCCCCCTTAAAACTATAATCTCAACTATTTTCAGTATGGTATATCCCTTAAAATGAATTGGTGACCAATTAACAATAACTGCAGTTTAAAAACGCATCACTCTAAAAGTGATATTTTTATATTCTGAGTTAGAAAAGGTTTAGTTTAAAACTTTTGAAATTGAAAAAGAAAAACGTTTTAAATTGATTTATCAAGTAAAGAGAAAAATGTAGGAATTTGCTCAGCAGGATGTCTACTCCATCCGCACTTATTTGCTCGATTTGCAGCAGTAGTTCATAAGCCGCTGAGGGTAATGCAAAGTACTTCTTTTTCATCGTAATTCAAGTCAGACGGTTTCGAAGTAGTGCTCTCTGCCCCTCATTTTCATCTTTCTCCATCATCCCTTAGCGTCGCACCACTACAGCACTAGTTTCACCCGTGATTGCATTGGACTTGGAAAAAAGTTCTAATACAATCACCCAATTACCAGATCCTTGATCCACGTACAAAGCTGCGAAGGAAACGAGACAAAGAAAGACGAGCCGCGACTATACCGCAAAGGGGATTTCCCTAACGAACATTGCCGACACTTTAATTACTTTTCTCTCTTTCCCGTATTTCATCTTCCTTTTTTTATTATTTTATTCCCCTATGATATCACCGACACCCGCTTATTCATTTCCTATTACAATAATTATCCATAAACTGTCTCCACGACGTCATTTACACTTTTTCTCATTCTACTTTTGCCTCGGGGCTTTCACGATTCACCAGACTTTTTCATTTCTTCAGATTAACAGCTTTATATACGTATTTTCAAGTCTTTTGCTCATTGTAGATTTCAGTCAGGCATTTTAGTTTTCAATTTCCTTTAATTAAATTTGGCTGCATTTAATTTTCGCAGAAAAAGGACGCTTTACAAGTTTTTTAATTCGATTCGATCATGCAGCCTCTCTTTTTTGAATCCCAAAAAACTCTGATTAATGCAAAACAAGTTCGAATCCGACATATAGGTATAGTTACATAAAGTCATCAAAAGTCGAATTCATTCTCATATTTCATCACGCTCTGTTGAAATTTTTACCACGTATGCTATTCATGCACCAAAATGGTTTTCCATTTTTCCTCGACTGGTGGTGCTTAAAATACAGGGACCACAGTGTTTCCGTTCAAATCAGCATCGCTTTAACCCTGTATCTGAAGATATATGTATATTGCAAGGTATAATCAACGGAAATTTAGATCCCTTCCATTCACTTTTTCTAGATTTAGAATTTAATGTGTAAATAATTAAAATTAATAATAATTAATAATTTAATTTACTTTAATTGTACGCGAAACTGCTCTCTGAATTTGGCATTTCATCAAATAATGGGCTAGATTTGTGCTCTATTGTACCGTAAAAGATTTTTTGAAAAAATGAAAATTTGACCCCCGAAATCAAAAAAAAATTTTTTATCTCAGCCTTGAGAATTGATTTTTTCGAAAAAAACAAATATTGTATTGGATAGTCTGAAAAACACACAACATTGTATCGCAAACAAAAATTTGATATTCCTTATCATTTTCCAAAAAAAAAAAAAACAATTTAAACTAGCTGTCAAGTTGTTTCAACTTTTGTGCTCATTCAATGAACACTTTGCTTCCTGTAAGCAAATATAATTTGCTTCCTCATAGAGGAAGCATTAAGTATTTAATTTTCTTTACATCAGCATTAAATTTTAATTATTAATATTTCCAAAAAAATCATTATTTTTGAAGATACAACGCATTTTTACTCCAAAATTTTCAAAAATGCGAATTTCGAAAATATGAAACTTGTGCTAGATTGTGCTAGGCTAACACGACAGATAACTCTTATGTCAATTTTGATTGGAATCAATATTTTCAAAAAAAAAAAAAAAAAAAAAAAAAAATCGGAATTTTTTTTTAACTTGAAGAGCGTTCTTACCCCAAAATTTTAAAAAATACAAATTTCGATAATCTGAAACTTGTGCTGGGCTGTGTTAGGCTAGCACAATAGAAAAATCTGATGTCAATTTTTACTAATATTAATATTTTTCAAAAAAATCAACATTTTTTGAACTTGAAAAGCGTTTATACCCAGAAATTTTCAAAAATACGAATTTCGAAAATCTGAAACTTGTGCTGAGTTGTACTAGGCTAACACGACAGATAACTCTCATATCAATTTTTACTAATACTAATATTTTCTAAAAAAAATCAACATTGTTTGAACTTGAAAAGCGTTTTTACTCCAAAATTTTCAAAAATACGAATTTCGAAAATCTGAAACTTGTGCTGAGTCGTGTTAGGCTATCACAACAGAAAACTTATGTCAATTTTTACTAATACTAGTATTTTCTAAAAAAATCAACATTGTTTGAACTTGAAAAACGTTTTTACCCCAAAATTTTCAAAAATACGAATTTCGAAAATCTGAAACTTGTGCTAGGTTGTGCTAGGATAGCACAATCCAGTATAAGCGTAAAAAAACGCTTTTCACATTCAAAAAATTTTGATTTTTTTGGAAAATATTGATATCAGCAAAAATTGACATTAGAGTTTTCTGTTGTGCTAGCCTAGCACAACCCAGCACAATTTTTCTTTTTTTGAAATTTTGAAATTTACCGTTTTGTACAGTTTTTTTTATTTGCTTTTTTTTGAAAATGGTTTAAGATTTTGTTTTCATATTTGCAGCACAAGTATTGTGTATCACGTAGTTCCTAGTACAAGTTTTTTTTTTTGCCAAACAAACAAAATGGCGAGGCTGATTGTTTTTTAAGTTGTGTTTTTTTGGAAAATGGTAAGGAATATAAAATTTTTGTTTGCAGCACAATGTTGAGTGTCTTTCTATCCAACACAATTTTTTTTTATTTTTGAAAAATAATTTGTCAAGGCTGAGGTGAAAAAAATGTTTTTTTTTTTAATTTTTGGGGGAAATTTTTCATTTTTTCAAAAAATCTTTTACGGCACAATAAAGCACAAATCTAGCACAATTCAGCATAATTTTCATTTTTTTTTAATTTAAAAATTTAAAACAACGGGATTGAGGAATTCGGAATTCTATATCTGAGACTTGTAGGATCATTTTACAAAATATGGTTGGATTGATTACATTGATTTGAGAATTCCGCAGAAATCACTGACAGTTCGATGCAGAAGATTCTTAATTTCTGGCGTCTTCAATTTTGAAGGCTTAAAGATTCTAATCTGATAATTACAATAATTTCTAATAAGAATTTATAATAGTCTGGTCTCATTAGAAAAGAATAAGACGTCAGCTTTTCGCACAAGGAACGCTGATATAGCTAGAAATTACTTGAGTCACATTGTTACTACCTCTGCCAAAGTGAAAGTGATTGGCTTGTGTAATTTCTGTCTCGCATTTTCGTGCAATAGGTAATCGCAATTTCTCGCGCATCAGTCATGTTCGGATCAATAATAATCGCGACCTCGGACTTAGATAATGTTAACCTTCGACACAGCAATTTCACTGAAAAAACTCTGAGATAAATTTTATTGCACCTAATTTCAAGACATGATACTATGTCACTTCATCGACATATATAAATGGATCGATAACGCTGTGGGAAAACGTGTAATAATGCATCAGAGGGAGAAATGGTCGTTTTTGAGATCATTTGTCTCTTTCTATTTCAAGAGCGTGTCAAGTGAATTGGAGGGCTTGTACATTGTAAAAATATTATTTTTTTGTAAATACTAAGTAATGCGTTATTATTAATAAGAGATAATTATAATCAATTAATTTTTTTAAAACATTCAATTAAAGCCTATATTTTTCTGATGGGGTATGCGTTTATATAATATTAGTGCCACCAGTGGCGTATATAAGGGGGGGATCAGAGGATCAATCCCCCCTATGAGTCTTTTAATATCACGTTAGAGTTAAGAAAATTACTCTGTTCCATGTTTATTCATGTTTATACTTGAATTTTTTACCAAGTCATATCCCCCCCCCCATCGAAAAAAGCTATCTATGCCGCTGAGTGCCACTAACGGCCGCTAGGCGGCCGTCATCACCCTATGTGCCCTTCTATGTTCTTTTCTACATTCAATGCCAATGCTTTCTTAATACATGTGCATTTCTATATGTTTTTTTTCTATATTAAATGCTACAACTCGAAGTTCGATATTCGATTCTTTTCAATTCAAGATTTTCAAGCGTTGTCTTTTTTACTAAAGGACTAATTGTTATGAAACTGAAGTTTTCAACGTTTACGTCAACGAAAAATTATTTTTTTGCAAAAACGACGAGATGTAAAATCTGAATGCGCTAAATGGTTCCATTCGATGTCCAAAGTCACACAAAACAGCTTCAACCTCCTACCACACTAGGATCATCTCCAAATCATCCCCTAAGTACAAAAAAAATCATAGCAATTTCGCTAACTTCAAGACCTAAAATTTTATTCTTTTAAATAGTTAAATTTAATGCCCAAGGAAGCTCAAAATAGTTTCATCCACCTAAATGCCTAGATTCACCTTCAAAATCAACCCCTATAAGTACAAAAAAATCATAAATCCCGTAACTTTGAGACCTAAAATCTGACTGCGCTAAATGGTTTCATTTGATGTCCAAAGAAGCCCAAAACAGTTTCATCCACCTAACCCCCTAGGTTCACCCTCAAAATCAACCCCTAAGTGTAAAAAATCATAATTCCCCTAACTTTGAGACCTAAAATTTTATCGTTCCAAATGGGTTCATTTAATGTCCAAAGAAGCCCAAAACATTCTCATCTACCTAACCCCCTAGGTTCACCCTCAAAATCAACCCTTAAGCTAAAAAATATCATTAAAAATCCCCAAACTTCCAGACCTAAAATTTTATTATTTCAAATGGGTTCATATAATGTTAAAAGAGACCAAAAACAGTTTCACCCACTTAACCATCTAGGTTCACCCTCAAAATCAACGCCTAAGGTTAGGGGTTGATATTTAGGGTGAACCTAGGAAGTTAGTTGGATAAAAATGTTTTTCCCTTCTTTTGATATTAAATTAGACCCATTTGGAACGATAAAATTTTAGGACTCGAAGTTTGGAGTTTTTTAATTAATTTTTTTTGTTCTTAGGGATTGATTTTGGGGGTGAATATAGGGGGTTAGGTGAATGAAACTGTTTTTGGCTTCTTTGGACATCAAATAGAACCATTTAGCGGAATAAGATTTTAGATCCCCTATTAAAAAAATCCTCGAGGAAATCCTCGTGTTATTTTCGAACGAGGAAAACACGAGGAAATCCGCGAGGATTTTCGAATTCCTCGAGGAAATCCGCGAGGATTTTCAAATTCCTCGAGGAAATCCTCCAGTCAGAGAATTAATCCTCGCAGAATTCCTTGAGGAATTTAAAAATCCTCGCGGATTTCCTCGTGTTTTCCTCGTCCGAAAATAACACGAGGATTTCCTCGAGGATTTTTTCAATAGAGTCTTGAAGTTAGGGGATTTATGATTGATTTTTTTGTACTTAGGGGTTGATTTTGAGGGTGAACCTAGGAGTTAGGTGGATGAAACTGTTTTGAGCTTCTTTGGACGATAAATGGACCTATTTGGAACGATAAATTTTTAGGTCTCGAAGTTAGGGGAATTTCTGTGACTTTTTTTATACTTAGGGGATAATTGTGGTAGGGGGTTGAAGCTATTTTGTGCGTCTTTTGACATCGAATGGAACTATTTAACGCATTCAGATTTTATGTCTCATCGTTTTTACAAAAAAAAAAAAAAATAATTTTTCATTGACGTAAACGTTGAAAACTTCAGTTTCATTAATTGTGAGGCAAAGTCTAGATTCTAATTATGATTCTGTTTGTAAATTTATAATGATAATTTTAAACGCAATTATAACTAGATTTTAACCATTTGAAAAGAGTCAATCTTAAAGTTATACTTGTGCACTTTCCAATGCAATAATTCAGTTTCAATTACGGACACAATGAAAATATAACTCGAAAGCAGCGTAGAACTGTAGATATATGTATATGTCCTACTTTTAATTGGCATAGCAAGGTGGGTCCAAAGATACAGTAAGTGTAAAGTTAATCTTGTGACGTCTAAAAGGACACGGGTGACTAAGCTATTCTTAATAACAAAAGCGAATGTTTAAGGGAAATTATAATGAGGATTAAATCACCTTCTATAGTTTAAAATGAAGGAAAATAAAATTATAAAATTAATAAAAATAAAATTATCATTTTATACTTCATTTTTTCTTTCAATCAAACGAGATTTAAATAACTTAATCAGCAAACTTGACAACTTTTGAATTTCAGTACTTCTGATTTCAATTTTCAATGCTTGAAACTTTTTGACAATTTGATACCGCAGGGATCGTTCAAACTCACTGGCGAACTCTTTTAAAAGCGTTAAATATTGAACGACCAAACTTCGGTAGACCCACTTAATTTGTAACGCAATAGTGCACTTCCTCGCTTTAGATTAAATACTTAACTGTATAAGAGTGTCTAGTATTTTAAAAGATGCTTTAATCTGAAATATTTTCTAGACATACGCAAGTATTTATGCATTTATATGAATATGCATAAATATAAATAATAATATAATATACATATATTGGTTTGGAGTAAAGTAACGCTTTTTAATGTGTCAATTCGATTTTTTTTAGTACCATTTTAATATAACAACGCGAATCAATATTTTTCAAGATATGTATCGAATTTTATAATTATTAGCAATTATGATCCGCGCGCGATTTATTTCTCGTTTTTGCACAATGCACACCTTTTGCTAGTAGAAAAAAAATAATTGAAAATTGTTAATTCTTGAAATATAAAATCTTGTAATTTATTTGATTTCAGGAATCTCCATAAGTTTTATAAAATTCATTAAAATGCCTTTATCATCCTTCAAAGTTTGGTGAAATTTCTTTAAATTTCGTAAAATCCCTTGAATCCCTTAAAAGTCTTTAAAATTACTTAATACCCCATACAATATCTTAAAATGCCTCTAAAGTCCTTCATAATCTTGTGAAATTCCTTTAAATTTAGTAAAAATTACTTGATATTCCTTGATATTCTTTGATGTTCCATAAAATTCCTTAAAATTCCACAACCTATCCTTATAACCCTTAAAATTACTAAAAATCCTATGCAATCTTATGAAATTCCTTTAAATTTCGCAAAATCAATTAATATTTTTTAAAATTACATAATTAAAGTTATTCAAAATCCCGTGAAGTCTCATTATATCTTTTAAAATTACTCAAAATTCCATGAAATTTCATTCAATTCTTTAAAATTCTTGAAAATCCAATATAATCTCACTAAATCTTTTAAAATTTCTGGAAATAAATATCCTTAAAATTACTTAATATCTCATAAAATATCTTAGTCGCTTAAAATTACTTAGAATCTCCCAAGATATCTTCAAATTCCATAAAATTACTTAAAATCCCATGAAATCTTAAGAAATCCCTCGATATTCCTGAAAATCCAATGAAATCTCGTAAATCCCTTAAAATCCTTTAAGTCGTTAAAATAATTTAATATCCTATGAAATATCGTTAGATCTCTGAAAATTATTTAAAATTTCATGCAATTTCGTAAAATCTTTTAAAATTTCACAAAATTCCTCGAAATACCGTGAAATCACTTAATATTTCTAAAATCTCAATCGTAAAACCCTTTTAAATTCCTTAACATTATTCAAGATTCCAAATTTCGTAAAATGCCTAAAAATCTCTTAAAAGTTTCTTAAATCACTTAAAATTTCACAAAATATTGTCAAACCCCTTAAAATTACATAAAATCTCAATAAATTTCGTAATACTCCTTTAAATTCTTTAAAATTATTCAAAATTCTATGAAATCTCATTAAATCTCGTGTAGAAATTTCCAAACCTGGCCCAGATCGGTGATGAAACGCCCGGTTCGATCGGGCCAGGTTTGGCCAGGTCTGGGCCTGGTCGGGCCGTGTGTTTCATCCCCGGTCTGAAATCCCCCGATCTGGACCCAATCGGGGCCAGATTCCCCAATCTGGGCCCGATCGGGGCCACAGCAAAATTTCTACTCGGGATCTCTTATCTCTTATCGAATTGAAAAACTATCTTCAGATTATTTTCGTTGTCAAAAAAATTGCTATCAAAAAAGTTTCATTGGATTTTAAAAATCCAATGAAACTTTTTTGATAGCAATTTTTGATAGCAACTATCTTCAGATTATTTTCGTTGTCAAAAAAATTGCTATCAAAAAAGTTTCATTGGATTTTTAAAATCCAATGAAACTTTTTTGATAGCAATTGTTTTGACAACGAAAATAATCTGAAGATAGTTTTCCAATTCGGCCTATTCACGCAATAAAATTCGCGCAGTTTCTAAACCAATCAAATTTTCGACAACAATGTGTTCGATATATATTGGTACCATCACTTTTTTAAGATAGGAATTTTATAATTAATCTATAATAAAACTATAGAAAGTATAAATGACCCTCTATATTATAGATTTCGAACTCTGGTTCCCATATTTCAGAAATAAATTGCATTGAAGTGAGCTTATTGTATCGGCGATAAATTTTTATTAGTTTCCATCGGAAGACAGGATTTCCCACGAGAATCGATAAAACCGTTGGTCTTCTTCGGAAACGCCGGACTTATGAAAGGCGGATCTGCGCAGAGGATCTAATACCAAGGGTTATACATGGTGTGCATTTAACTCGTGGTCGTATTTCCGAAATCGTCCTATAAACGTTGATACGTTATCGTGACGAGGCACGTATCGTTTTCCCGTAAAATCTCCAATTGCACTTTAACTGCCAGTCATTCTCATTTACTTCCGTCATTAAGCCAGGCTTGAGACGTTGACTCGAAAAAGGAGTGAGATATTGCTCATACAATCGAAATATACATATATATATATATATATATATATATATTTATTTATTTATTTATTTATTTATCTATATAAGATTCGTGACAATCATTGCATTGCTAAACGTAAACAGAAAGAGGAATAAAAACAAAAATCGTTTCCAAGAAACATTTTTATTCAACAGGAAATATCTTTTTTTCCGGAAGAGGAGAAACCCTGCATCAGCTTTTCACGAGCAGAACAAGTTAATTAAACTTTAGTATGGTTATAAGGTTTTAATAGTTTTTTCGTTTCCAATCTTTCCTCTATTCTTCTACCTCAGGAAGAGAAGTTGATTGTTTAATTTTAAGAGTAGATCTCTTATTTTCTTACCTAATTCCTTTTTATCAGTTAGCTGTGATCGTAAACATCTCCCTTCATCTATAGAGATTAAAATACTTAAATTCTGGAGTGTCCTATGAAGTATTGTGGATTTTTTTACTGATTCGTATACATTAAGGTAGTCCATACTCAAACTAGGGATGTTCGATTCTTGGAAAAGATTCGATTCTTAAATCGAATCTGAATCGAATGAAAAAGAATCGAATTTTTTTTCTTTTAATTTTTTGTTTAGTAATTACGATTGAAAAGTTCTGAACGTTCAAATGAACGAATTTTTGTATTGATTGTAATTGTAACTACAAAAAGTTTTTAAATATTGTTTCATTTACATTGAAAATAATAAAAAATGAAATAAACTAGTAATCCTGATTGTTATTTTTAGTTAGCACAATATTTCTGGATAAAATATAATTTGAAAAAAAAAAAATATTTCGTTCATTTGAACGTTCGCAACTTTATTCACATTTTTAATTCTTAATTTAAGTAATCGCCTTTTCCAAATGAAAGCACGGGAATATATTCGTAAAAATATTTATTTTATTATTGTTTTTATATAATTTTATTATATAATTTCAATTAAGTTTAGAACTTTTAAACGATAATAATCCTACCAGCCCTTCCTAATGACTCTTTCACATAACGCATTATGCTCGACACATAAAGTTTTCCACCAATCATAGTTCTCCATTTCCAATCATTAGAAATTGATTGGTCGAGATCGAGAACTTTATACGCCGTGCATAATACGTTATAAAGTAAACTGCAGACGACACATACAGGAAAAAAAAAGAATCGGTTTTTCGGTTCTAGGGATAAAGAATCGATTCTCAAGAAAATCGAACAGCATGCTGAAAAAAAAGATTTTTGGATTCAAAGAAATGCATTTCTTTGACAACACTTCTTTGAATTAAAGTATTTTATTACTTAATGCAATTAAATATTACTGTATGACAAAAAACTCAGGCATAGACTCAAAGAAATTATTTCTTTACATGTCATTTCTTTAATACAAATAAATATTTCTCTGCTTGTAAATGTGAAGTATTTTAAGTCAATAAAATGGTTTCTTGGAAACTAGGAGCCTAGATTTCTTGAATCTAACTTTTACGCTTGAAGAAATATTTCTTAAGTTCAATAAATTTGACTATTTGAATAAAAAAATATGTGTACTTAAATCACATAATTCATTTATGCTGGATTAAGTATTTTATTTCTTTGAGTGAAAGAAATATGAAGATAACTTAAAGGAATTTTAATTGATTTAATGAGATATTTCTTTAACATAAGGAGAAGATATGTTTATTTAAATAAAGGATTTCTTTAGATAAAATAAGCAATTCATTAAAATGAATATTAATTTATTTAGTTGAAATAATTATTTATATCATTAGATAAACTGAAAGGAGATGTATCAAAAAAATATTTCTTTCGAAGAAAGAAATATATTTTTGAAATAACTTTATAATATACATTTCCTTCAAAAGAATATATTTTTTATTAAATTTTTTGACATGGCTAAATTGATTAAATATTTTTTCCAATTGAAATCATATTCAGCAGGATTAACTGTTTATCTGTTGCATTTCAAGAAATATTCTAAAAAATATTCCAAGAAATATTATTCCAAACACATATTTCTCTCATATAGAAAGATATATCTTTTCTAATTAACTGACACGCTTCATCCAAAAAAATATTATTTTTACTCAACTTTGTATAGCATGGCCCACAAAAATTTTTTGTATTTAAATCGAGGAAATATTTATTGCATTCGATATATATGTCTTTGTATGGAAAAAACCTTTATTCACTCTAATAATTATTTAATCCGAACAATATGGCATATCTTAGAACTGCAGAAATATTTATTTATGTTAAAAACCATTTCTTCCTTTCAAAGAAATATTCTTTCTCTTTTATAGAAAGCTTCTTTTACACAAAGAAAAATATACTAATATCAAAAAAACTTTGACTTTAACCGAGAAATATTTACTTGCATGAAATAATTATTTTATTAAAGCAGCGCTGTAGTTCTTTATATTCAGTAAATTACTCTTTACATCGAATATTTATTTCTTATAGTTAATAAAATATTTATTTCGTTTAAAGAATATTCCATTCTGTCAAATAAACTTTTCTTTGTTTTAATAATTATATTCCTTTGATATAAGAAAAATATTTCTTCGAATTAAAGAAATATTTCTTCGGCCATATTCTAACCGACCATTTATTTGAATCAAAGAAATATTCTCTGATTCAAAGATCCTTTTTTTTCAGTGCAAAGAATCGATTCAAAAATCGAATCTTAGTACCAAAAAAATCGATTTTTTAAGAATCGAAGCGGAATCGAACATCCCTAACTCAAACATTACCAATCCAAACTTTGAGTTACAATTAGTTCGCATGAAATAGTTGTATATGCTACCCTACTTAATAAGTGATACGTGTTTTGGAAAGGAACTTGTCCCTCTCAATCCCAATAACTTTTTGCTATCCTTCTACGGAATTTATTTTCTATTCAATCAAGCGGGATCTTTATTTTTGATTACTCTCAAGAAAGGGTATAAAAACACGAAAATCATCTAAGGTCCCTCCTTGAGATTTCAAGAAAATTACTTTAGCGAGTGCGCTTCCGGTGACGCTGACGGAAACCGGAAAGTCGGAAGACGGTGCATGTCCACGTGACGGCGCTTAAGAGAAACCAATGGTAGTTTCTCGTGCTTGGCGAGAGGCGAGAGTGTATAAATATTTATGTTGAGTTGTGTACACTCCTGAGACTGTTCATGCAATGCAAGATGCACGTCGGCTATACGGCAGACCGACCACAGACCAATTTCATGACGTCTCGCAAGTCCAGACGTTAATGCACAGACGAAGATTGATTGAGCCAAGAATTCATAAGTAAATTATAGTTCTTTTATAGTCCATGCATTTTTATTAAACAGAAGATTTGTAAACAGATTAAGCTGTAGATGAAACTGATTTTCTGCTATTTTATTAAAAATTAAATATACCCTCATTGTAATAATTGATTGAGTATTAGTCATGAATTGATTTTTGAATCTTAAAAAAAGCATAAAGGAAAGGGAGAGGAGTGTGCTACTGTCACGCTCCTATAGAATGACATAAATAGAACCTTGCAAAGAGGGTAGAAAGTTTAAATTAAATTTAATTAAACATTTTTTATAAATATATATTATTTTTGAAAATTGGTTAAGTTTTTAAAATTTATATCATGTTACTGTTATTCCTATAAAACTCAAATTTTTTAAAATAAAATTTTAATTATGACGGATAGAAAAGAAGAAATCGAGGGGTTGTCAACTCGATCAAGCGGAAGGCTACTTCTGACTTGAAGATATTTCAGGATATTTCAATGACTTCAGAAGATTTCACTGACTTCAAGAGATTTCAATAAAATTCAAATGAATTCACGTGACTTCACGTGAATTCCCGTGACTTCAAGTTACTTCACTGACTTCAGAAGATTTCACTGACTTCAGGAGATTTCAAGAAAATTAAAATGAATTCACGTGACTTCAAGTGAATTCAGGTGACTTCAGGTCACTTCACTGACTTCAGGAGATTAAAAAAAAATTCAAATGAATTCACTTGATTTCAAGTAAATTCACGTGACTTTAAGTGAATGCACGTGACTTCAAGTGACTTCAAGTGACTTCAAATGACTTCAGATATTTCAGGAGATTTGAGATATTTCAGGAGAATTCAGGAGATTCCAGTGCAAGTGTACACCTGATTTCACGAGTTGTTAACCCCTCGGAAGAAATAAAATATCATAAATTATAACATTAAAAAAAATAAATGCGCGCGCGGAGCGCGCGTTCCTTCTTGTTTGATTAAACAATGCAAATTGTTTTTCATTTATTGTATTATAGCCATTTAACCGATAGAAAACGATTTATAATGAATTTTAAAAAAATTTTGATTTTCGTTTATAAACGTCGCAAACAACAGTTACATGATGTGACTTATTTATAAAACTAACAAAATGTCATTTATTTATGTTTCAGGTAAGCTTAAATTCAGATCTTATTCATTGAGACCAAGAATGGTACTTTGTGGTGAGTTGCGAGAATGTTACTTTTTTTTTTAGCAAAAATTTGGCAAATCGAAAAATGACCAGGGAAAAACCAGGAAATGACCGGGAATTTTATTAAAAAATCAGGAGTTTACTTTTTTTTAGTAATTACATATCTAAACTATATTAGTTGAAGTTTCAGACGTCCAGTCTAACGATTGTTTTTACATTTATTGGAACAAAGGTATAAAAAAAAAGTTTTCAAAGTTCTTAAAACTCAAAATTTTTATTTATTTACTAGCAAAAATTTACCTTCTGGCATTATGCGGGATTTTAAGAGATCTTATAAAGATTTTGAAAATTATAAAAGGATTTCAAGAGATAAAAAGATCTTAAGGAATTAAAAAAAATTTCAAGCGATGCTAAGAGATTTTAATCGATTTTAGGGATTAAAAGCGATTTTTGAAAGAGTTGAAAAGAGTTATTAAAAAGATTTTTGAGATATTTTACAAGATTTTAAGACAGTTTAACTGATTTTAACGAATTTCAAGAAATTTCAAGAGATTTCAAGATATTTCAGGAGACTTTAATGAAATCCAAGAGATTTTGAAATATTTTAAACGATTTTAAGACATTTTCAGAAGATTTAGAACATTTAAAAGAATTTCAAGTAATAATTTTAAAAGATTTCATTTAATTTTCTGTAAATTTAAATCATTTCTTTGAAACTTCTTAAAATCGCTGAAAATGACTGTGACATTGCAGATTTTAATCTGAATCGTCAAAGATGCAGTTAACTGGCACCGGAAACAATTTATATTTTGACTCGCGTTGTTCGGTAATTAACAACTAGAAAGGGAGCCACACCACGAACTTTCGGAGCACTCTCGAAAATATAGATTAGTATTTAATTGTTTTTGGAATGTATCTTTTTATGTAAACCTCGAGCCATTTCGAACCAACAAGGAAATCAAGGATTTGGATCTATTATGAAGGAAGGATGACATATTTGAATTCATTGAGAAGGAAGGAAGGACGTTGTCAATTTATAACTGAAAAGTTCTGAACGTTCAAATGAACGAAATTTTGTATTTATTGTATTTTAAACTAGAAACAGTTTAAAAATATTGATTCATTTGCATTGAAAATAATTATTTATGAAATAGATTTGTAATGTCTATTGTTATTTTTAGTTGGGATAATACTTTTGGATAAAATAGAATTAGGAAAAAATATTTCATTCATTTGAACGTTCAAAACTTCTGGTACATGTCAATTTGAATCTCGTCAGTACTCCCGCCAGACGCTAGAGTCCGTCACCTCTCGGGCTATGAATTTGCCGCTTCAGTCGACAGCTATGACGCTTGGTGCCCCGTGCGTCTGACAAATATGATGTTTCTCTACTAGTCTACTCTGAAGCCTGGAGATGAAACATCTGATCGTACGTTCTCCTAACGCAACGAACGAATTTTGGAAACACATTAGTGAATGCTCAGACATTCCTTGGGCTCACTCTAGACATTTAAAAGTGCAAGTGCAGGGTGCATTATCGGCTAGTTATATTTTGTTGACTAGTGACAGAACTTTGCCGAACTACGTCACTAGTCACATGTCATAGATGGCTGTTGCGATTGGTTGGAATCAACCGAATTTTCATGATGGCAGCTGACTGACTTCCGTCCACCTGTCAACGAACTTCCGCCTTCATCTTCGTTCTTCACTCTCTTTTTGGAAGTTATAGTGGCGAGAGGCCTTTTTCGTTTGCTCGGACATTTTTTATTGAAATTGAGGAAAAAGGCCAGAGTGGCTCTTAAGTTTATAGAGGAAGCTATTAAGAACTGATTTGTTATGGCAGAGGTATAGTTTTCTTTTGTTCTGGCAAGCACAGCAAAGTGATAAATGTTAGTTTAAAGATATGGTTTTGGAGTCACTTTGCCATGCTTGACCATTTTTATTGCTCAACAATTCCTATTATGTTATCTCGGGAGTGCTCGTATTCAATTTAATTATGTTACACTTATATTTTATTTGGAACATTCAATTATTTTATTTTAATTTATCGGTCTCGTATTAAATTCAATTTCACATTGACGATATCGGGTGTGGTTGTAGCGTTACATAACGTACCCACCAGATATTCGTCCATTATTCGAGAATTGAATCTTCAATTTAATTCTCCATTTTAGTTCATTAAACGAATATTGTATTGCAAACTAGATTTTTGTTGCATTGTATCACAAACTAATCAGTTTCTTTGAGTTTTAGTTACGTAATGACGCAACTACGTAGATTGTCATGTCGTGTGATCTTTTTATGTAATCTATTTAAATTTCCGGTTATATAACATATTATTTTGATTTCCAAATATTTTCTTTTTGTCAAATACGTCAAATTGTTTCTTGTAAGAATTTGGTCTCAATTCCTTCCGCTGTGCTCTTTAAGACCCATGACCTTGAGATCTGAGCTAGTTGTCCTGTTTTTAGGTGAATTTCAGGTAAAAGAATTAGGGTTCGGAATCCGTTGTTGCTATTTATTACGATAAATAGCTGACGCCTAATAAATTCGGATTCCTTTGAAATTAATTATTTTAGATTGTCGAGACGTAGTCTCCTAACCAGAGACCAGGTTAGGTTACATGACTTGAAAACACTTAAAATTTTGTGAAATTCTTTAGTCGCTTAAAATCTGATAAAATCCTTTAAGTTGTCTTGAAATCTTGCGAAATCTCTGGAATATCCTTTTCATAGCTCTTTCAATCAAATCCTTTAAAAAATCCCTTGAAATATTTTGAAAATTCTTAAACTGTTTTGAATTCTTGTAAAAACCCTTTGAAGTTCCTTAAAATCTCTTGAAATTCCCTGAAATCACTTAAAGTCTCTATGAAATAAATATTTTCAACTAGTATTATAAATAAATAAAAATACACAGAAAAAAAAAGTTTTGAATCAAGGCCGAAAGGTATAGTTTGTGTTACATTTTAAGTCAGTTTTTAGGCTTAAATTTAGTTTTAAGTCCAAAAACTGGCTTAAATTGTAACACAAACTAGATCTTTCGGGCTTGATTAAAAACTATTTTTTTCTGTTTAAAATGGTGTTAGATTTTTTTTTTTAAATATTATTAATCCAATAAATATAATAAAATAATTTTTCTTTGCTGTATTGTGTTAGTATATTTAGAATCAAAGCCATGAATTAAAATAAATCTTTGCACTTTGTGGTAAATATAAATATGTTACTTTTAGTTGACCGTGAAAAACCGGGAAATGATCGGGATTTTAAAATTGTCCATCGAATCGCCAGCGCCACCCTGGTTTTGTCTGAAACTTTCTCCTCTAAAATTTCTTTAACCAATTTTTTTTTGTAGATGTACTACACGGAGAGAAACTACGTTTACTCTGTACATGGAAAAAAATCACGTATTAGATATTGAAGGAATTCGGGTGATAAATATCGGGCCTCAAGTGCTCAGAATCTGTATCGATTTCTCTAATAGCTTTTGTATTTTAGAATTCGGAAAGGCAAATTCGCCTCTCATTAAAAATCCAGTTCTTTCCCCTAATCCCCTGGATCTGATTTTTTTCATTACACTATTAATCAAGCTCTTTTTTACTACACCATGCACACAAAAAAGCGAACTACCCAGACATTTGAGTCTTTTCTCGACTCAAAGATAATACAACCCAACTCTCCATCACTTTTATTCCACCCTAATTCGCCAGACTATATGTTGTAAGGTCATTATATCGCTAGTATCGACAAGAGTCTTGCTCAGTTCTCAGGATATAAAGTAGGTCGCGCATCGGAAAAGAGTCGCCAGGTGGTTGCACTCCCGAAACTTAGGTTGTTAAAGGTACATGTAAATTTCCAATAAACTTTCAGAAAGAGAGACAGTCTTATGGAAAACTATGGAGAGGGTTAAAGTAGAGGGGTTATACATGGAAGTTGTTCAAAATGTAGTGTAGAACTGAAAGTGGCTGAAGAAGAATTAGGTTGGAAGGAGGCTAAGAGTGCTGGGTTTATAGGCAGCTATAGGGCAAAGTTGGGAAGTGGTTTAGTTATCTATGGTGTGAAGTTGGATGTTCCTTATTAACTGACTAAACTTTTTTTTTTCTTTTTTTAGAAAAGCTCAGCTTCATTTGTTGAAATTAGATTTAGATGAGACAAAGCTGTCAAAATCTTTATATCAACAACAGGGTACTATTTAGGGGTACATATAGCCCTACTAGGAGCTATTAGGTACTCTAGGAGCTGGAATTAAGATACACGGAAAAAATTTGTTCCGGAAGAATTACCGAATTAGTTCAGATATTGAGGATATGAGAATAATTCAGTGAAAATTACGGATCTACTTATTTTATATATCACAGAACTTTTTTAAAGAGAATTACATAGAAATTTCAGGAGAATTAAAAATAATTCTGGTATAATTCCTGGATAGTGCAGTAACTTTCTGAATAGGAATCGAATGATAATGTCAAGCAGTGTTGTTAACGGTGGCTCCCTGCGCGCGCATCATTTCGACTTACTGTTGGAGAAATTCTCCTATTGGTCAACATATTACGCGCGTGATTCAAAATATAATTAATTAGTAATTCTTAAAATAAAATAAATAATAAATAAAATAAATAATAATTAACTAAAACCTAAAATTATTCAAATTAAAACAAATGTATGTCATTTATAATTATTATTTTATTTTATTTTAAGAATTACTAATTAATTATATTTTGAATCACGCGCGTAATATGTTGACCAATGGGAGAATTTCTCCAACAGTAAGTCGAAATGATGCGCGCGCAGGGAGCCACCGTTAACAACACTGATGTCAAGTGGAGTTCTGTGAGAATCCAGTAGGGCGACTATAGAAATTACGGAGGAGTTCGGGAAAATTTCAAGGACGCTGCGCTATTTCAAACAGTAAAAAAAATATTCCTATTTCTCTGCTCCGCGGGTAGAGATGATTTATAACATTAACATTATTAATCTGCATTACATATTTACACACAAATGTTTATATATTAATCTTAATTTATTTTATACATATAATCGCACGCTCTTAAAAAATCTTAAACGCCTTGGGTTTCGAACCCTTCTAACACGTATATTCCTAACCCTAACGACTAAGCCTCGCGGCTATATCACGCTGGGGATATAAAATCAAAATCTTTGTTTAGCTTTACCGGGCCGGCTCCGAACGATGAAACGTGCGCAGATGGACGACTGCGCATTCTGATTTACGGCAGAATTCGGGAATTTTTCCAGTCCAAGATTCAAAATTCTCTCGGCAGGGGAATAAATAAAAACTCTTTTAGAGACATAGAAATTCTCCTGAAAAATCTTGTGAAGATTATCGAACTGTTTTATATTTTCTACGAAACTTATTCGTTATATTTCATTTA
Source organism: Synergus itoensis (assembly GCA_904066005.1). Taxonomy (NCBI): domain Eukaryota; kingdom Metazoa; phylum Arthropoda; class Insecta; order Hymenoptera; family Cynipidae; genus Synergus; species Synergus itoensis. The sequence continues at coordinate 58,096 of CAJFCP010025393.1, forward strand.
ACCTTTATAAAACCCACTTTCAGTGTTTACTGTGAGTTTGGTAATTTTCTTAGAACGGTTCGAGTTATTTTCCTGAAAAGTTATTTGATATATACCGAATTTTTCTCATATCCTCAATCTCTGAACTAATTCGGTAATTCTTCCGGAACAAATTTTTTCCGCGTAGTCTCAAAACCGCGAGGAACACCATAGTGTAAAGGCAGATTAGTGAAAGTTTCTACTACTCGGATGTCTTGCAAAAGTCGAGGTTAACTGCCTAGATAAACACATTTCTGAAATGGTGTGTAAGCGGGCTGTGCCCTGCCGCTTATTATGAAATCTGTTCACCAGTTCCCATGACAAATAGAAGGCGAGAGAGGCGTGTACACGCCTAAACCAAACCTAACCTAAGTTGGCCTAACTCGACCAACCTGTGCCCGACTCAACTGTTTGAAATGTCAACTGGGTTTATCGGGGACAAACTAAGGGGCTTTCCGGAGCCGGAAGGGAGTTGGAGACGCCAGAGAGAGCCCGAGGGATGGAGAGCGTATAAATGGAGGTAGTGTTTGCGGTTAAATTCAGGACTGTTTGAACGGTACGGAGGATGTCTCCGTATCTCGACGAATCCACTTAGGCGCAAAGGTACCTCTCATACCCGAGAGGTTCCACACTAACCGACATTACGAGCCACAAACAAGCCAGATGTAGTCTCCAACGCCCTCTTCTTCCGCTTCGATCGTCTTAGACTTCTACTTCTGACGAACCTTTGAGAACTTCTAATAGGCCGCGAGCGATAAAGTTAATGTCGCTGACTGTTCAAGTAAGGAAAGGGATTTTATGGGTTTTAGCTTTTAGGCAGTCTGAAATGGAGAATATTAAATGGCTGATGGATCATCTACCAATTGTCGATAGTATTTTCAAATACTTAAGATCATCGACTTGAATCAGTTTTCTATTAGAATTTCCTTCATTTTCTCTACTTAATAGTCTCTCAAAATAATCCTTAATCAGGGTGTCTACTCTCTCAATCTGAATTAGTAAGAAGTTACTAATAAAATAGTGCCGATTCGTTTACTAATTCACTTTAGTAAGCATTTTTACTATCAATTAGTTAAAAACTACTAATTTGCAGTAAAAAATTACTAATTCATTAAGTAAGGCTCACTAATTGATTTAGTTACTTTTACTAAATGAATTAGTTGTTTTTTACTGTGAATTAGTAGTTTTTAATTAATTGATAGTAAAAATGCTTACTAAAGTGAATTAGTAAACGAATCGGCACTAATTCATTAGTAATTTCTTACTAATTCAGATTGAGAGAGTAGCGGACCGGGAAACCGGGGAAACCCGGGAATTTCTTTTAGGATCAAGAATTTTCTATATTGTATTGAAAAATCGACGTTTTTATACTTTATCTTCTTTTTATTCTATATTAGCAAACCAACAAGCGATTATTGTTTTTACTTCTTATAATTTCAAGTCATTCAAAAGTTAATCGCTCTCTTAATTTTTAAGAAATTTCGTTACATTACCTTTTTAGAGCGGAAATTTAAAAGGATATTTTAGGATTTTTGAAAGATTTCGGAGCATTTTAAGGAATTTCCGAATATTTCGCGGAATTTTAAAGGAATTCATAAAATTTTAAAAGAGTTTTAAGAACTCTAGGGAATTTTAAGGTATTTTAAATGTTTTCATGAAACTTCGAGGAATTTCAAGAGAACTCAAGAGATTTTTTATGATTTTTAAAAAATTTTCTGGAATTTCATGAGATTTATAATAATTTTAAGGAATTTCAACAGATTGTTCTGACTTTTAAAAGATTTTATGTAATTTTTAAGGATTTCATGGAATTTAATGATATTTCTAATACTTTTAATGTATTTTAAAGGATAAAAAGGTATTTTAAATGTTGTCACAGAATTTTTAAGAATTTCAAGAAGTTTCTGGGAATTTTAAGAGATTTTCTCAATCTTTAAGAGATTTCGAAGGTTGTTCGTGAAATTTTAAGAGACTTAGAAAAGTTTCTGGAATTTTAAGGGATTATAAGTTTTGTCGTGGAATTTCGAGAAATTTCGAAATACTAAAATTTGGAAATTTTATTTTTGCTGAGAATTTTAAGAGATTTTAAATGTTGTCATGGAATTTTCAAGAATTTTAGGAGAATTAACAGACTTTAATGACTTTTAAAAGACTTTATTGGCATTTTTAAGAATTTTATGGAATCTGACGAGATTTCTAATACTTTTAATGAATTTTAAATGATTTGAAGGATTTTTAAATGTTATCGTAGAATTTTAAAGAATTTGAAGAAGTTTCTGAGTATTTTAAGAGGTTTTCACGAATTTGAACAGATTTCAAGAGATTTTTGTGACTTTTAAAATATTTTGTGGTATTTAAAAGATTTTAAATTTTGTTAGGGTACTCTCTAAATCTGAACCAGCGAAAACCATACCAAATCAGTGAAATTCGCTGATGAATCATCGAAATTACTCTCACAGAGGGCCTGAAATTCATTGATTCATCAGCGAATTTCACTGATTTGGTAGGGTTTTCGCCGATTCAGATTTAGAGAGTATTTTATTGAGGGATTTAAAAAAATTTTAGGGTCAAGAGCAAACCAACGCGCGCGCGATTATTTTGTTTTGCTTCTTAAAACTTTGTCATTCAAAAGCTAATCAGGTTTGCAATAAAAATGTATGCGAGATTTTCGAGACATTTCGTGACACTATTTTTTTAAGATAGGATTTTTACTTTATCAAATTTAAAAAAATTTTTTTTTCAAAAATCACAAAAAGACCAAATTCATAAAAGGCATAAATTGGTCGGAGGAAAAAAAGTTTGACCGGAAAAAGACTGTAAAAGATCTGGAGAAAACCGGGAAAGACCTGGGAATTTCCATTTCTCACCCTATTGAAAAAAATGACGTCACAAAAAGACGTCTTTAAATGACGTCTTCAAATGACGTCATTTAAAGACGTCATTGGCTATGTCATAAATTGGAACATAAAATGACGTCTTTTAAAAACTTCTTGTATCATCGGCAAAATGAAATTACGTCATTTTTTCCAGCAAAATAACGTCATTTGAAATGTTCACAAAGGTTTAAAATACAAATAACGTCATTTTTTGTAAAAAATTAATGTCATTTGTAAATTTCTTGGCAATAATGAAAATAAATAACGTCACTTTTTAAACAAAATGACGTCATTGAGAAACACAAATAACGTGATTTCTCCAAAAAATAACGTCATTTGAAATTTTCCAAAAGTTAAAATGCAAATAACGTCATTTCTTTAAAAAAAGTAACGTCACTTGTAAATTATTTAGAAAAAATTGGCAATAAATTACGTAATTTCTCCTACAAATAACGTCATTTTAAATTTCCCAAAAGTTAAAATGAAAATAACGTCATTTCTTTAACAAATCACGTAATTTTAAATTGTCTTGAAGATTGTCAATTTTAAATTGTCAATTGTTAATTTTAAATTGTCTTGAAGATTGTCAAATGACGTTATTTTGCTGGAAAAAATGACGTAATTTCATTTTGCCGATGATACAAAAAGTTTTTAAAAGACGTCATTTTATGTTCCAATTTATGACATAGCCAATGACGTCTTTAAAAGACGTCATTTGAAGACGTCATTTAAAGACGTCTTTTTGTGACGTCATTTTTTTCAATAGGGCAGATCACTAGACACCCTATTAATTGTAAGAATAGGCTTTGGTAAAAAAAATTATAAGCAGTACTGCAGGTTGAGATCATATGTTAGAGATAATCTTTTTCCTCTTGAAAATCCCCTAAATCCCTTGAATGAGGTCCTCTGTTCCAATTAGAGATTTAGTTTTCCATTTATTTCCATGTTCTCATTAAGATCGTCCATAATAGTAAATATCCCTTAAAGTGGATAATGTATTTGAATATTTTCTCTTTCTCCATTTTCCCTTAAAATCCTCTGCCATTATCAAAAATGCCGAAGAAACTTTTAGAAATACTTCTTCGTCTTTAAGGATAAATGTTCTGTGTGTTGGGAAAATTGAAAGAAAAATCTTCTAACATCCTTTAAGAGAGTTGTTCCCTATAATGTATTTGTTTACTTTGACTGGAAAAGTATCTTTGAATAACGCTTTTATTCTATACATATAATATATATGTATACACTTTGAAATTGTCCATCTTTGGTGCAAATTAACGTACAGAGCCGGCCGGGGGCGCATTTGAAAGCTCTTTCCAAGAGCTTTCAAATGGTGTAAATTGTGAATACTATCAAATGTTTTTTCTATTTTTTCCAAACGACAATTCAAGACTGAAAATTCTAAAAATTCTTGTCCGTCTTTGATCCCATGCCCAGTGTCGGAAAAAAATCACACAAAAATTTGGAGCATGGCATTTTGTAGCTCTTTCCAAACCCTATCTAAATCACTCATTAAAAAATTATTTTCATCAAATATGATGCCGGTATCAGCTGTTTTCCCAAAATTTTACACTTTACTTCGATTTTTCATATCTCCGTATATTCAACTGATAGAAAAAAACTTCTCTGAAAGAAAATGTTTCGTTTTTTATGTAGAATACTGTGGAATTTCTTTTTAGATTTTTTTCGAAAAAAAAGATGGACAATTTCAAAGTTTAAACAATTTTTCCCGAGGGGGGGGGGTCAAAGTACGTTACCGGGAGTGTGTATATATATATATATAGTATCAAAAATTTAAATAGAATAAATTATCAAAGCCAAACTACGACGTCGCGACACTTCTCCATTTCCCGTAATATATTTGAAAAAAAAATTGGATAAATTAAATTTCTCTAGAGGTTGTTATCCTATCTTAAAAAAGTCGTGTAACGAAATGTCTCGAAAATCTCGAATATATTGTTGTAGTAAACCTGATTGGCTTTGGAATGATTTGAAGTTGTAGGAAAAAAAAAACAAAATAATCGCGCGTGTGTTGGTTTGCCTTCGTCTCTTAAAATTTCACGTAAACCTTCGAAATTCCTTAAAATTTGTTAAAACATCTTAAAATTCCTGGAAACCACTTAAAAACCCTTAAAAATACACAAAAGCCTTCAAAATCATTAATCTCTGAAAATCCATGTTAAAATTCGTGAAAATTTAAAAATTCCTAGAAACCTCTTGAAGTTTCTTAACATTTAAAATCTCTTAAAATTATAATAAATTTCATATAAAATTTCACGAAATCCTTAAAAATTTTACAAAATCTTTTAAAAAATAGAAAAATCTCTTGAAAACCCTTAAAATTTTACGAAAATCATTAAAAAATCATTAAAATCTCTTGAATTCTCTTAAAATTTCTGAAAATTCCATGATAAGTATATGCTCCTCGGCGAAATTATGAAATTTTTTGAAAATATTTTTTCAGAATTTTTTTTTCAAAATTACTACTCAAAATAAATGTTAAAACGCAATTTAGTGTCTGCGTTCCTATATTTTAAAGTTTCAAATCGATTCATCATTGCATTTCGTCGTGGTGAGGTTAAAAAAAAATTTCATAATGTCGCCGAAGAGCATGCCCATAAACTTTAAAATCCCTTAAAATCCTTTAAAATTATCAGAAACCTATGAAATCCCTAGAAACCTCTTGAAATTTCTTAAAATTTAAAGTCCCTTAAAATTATTAGAAATATCTCATCAAATTCCGTGAATTCCTTACCAATTCAACATTTTTTAAAAATCAGAAAAATCTCTTGGAATCTTTTAAAACTATTATAAATCTTATAAACTTCCATGAAATCCTTTAAAATTTCACAAAATCTTTTAAAGATCAGAAAAATCTCTTGAAATCACTTAAAATTATTAGAAATCTCATAAAATTCCATAAAATTCCTCACAATTCTAAGAAATTTTTTAAAATATCTTAAAATTCCTTGTAATTCCAGGATAACATTTAAAATTCTTTAAAACCCCATAAAATTCTTACAAGCCTTTTGAAATTCCTTAAAGTTTCAGGAAAACCTTAGAAATTCTTAGAAACCTCTTAAAATTCCTTAAAATTTCAAAACATTTATAATCTCTTAAAATCCCTTAGAATTATTAAAAGTCTCTTAAAATTGCATGAATTCCTTTAAAATCTCGCAAAATATCCCAAAATCTCTTAAAATTCTATAAAATCTTTTTAAAATCTTAAAAATCTTATGAATTTCGTAAAAATCACTTAAAACTCGTCAAATTCCCTTGAAATTCCTAAAAACCTCTTGGAATTCCTCTCGAAAAAAGTGTTTCCTCAATAAAAATGTCTCGAAAATCTCGCATACATCTGATTGACTTTTGAATGATTTGAAGTTCTACTAAAAAAAAAAAAAAAAAAAAAAAAAAAAACAATCGTGCACGTAGCGCGCGTGTTAGTTTGCTATAGTATAATAAATTGTATAGGTAATGCTTCGCGAACGACTCATTTCATATAAAACTTCCAGGACTTAGTCGAAAATTATACGTAATCGACGTGGATCAATTTATTGCAGACAGTCAAGCGAAACTCCCAAAGTTCGGTACTTTATTAAGAGGCTAATTCGCGGGGAGGAAGTGTCAAGCTACTGGAATATAAATATGTAAAGATCAATGAAGTGGGCACGAGTAAAGGATGACAGATGGTCTCCAGACATTGGCGAAGGAAAATATTACTCAATTTTTTTCGAAATGAGGTAAAAATACAAAAATCATGGTAATTGATCCAGAACCTGCTGAAATGTAATTAATTGATCCATTGAACGTTTCTAATGTCTCTTAAACTTCCTTTCTACTTTCTTTTGTAAACAGTAAAACTCTTCCCATCCACTTCTTCCAAAATACCTTTCCTACACAATTTTCAAACAACGTGTTTCAAATTTTTTCTCTTCTTTTTCGAAGACCTTTAAAAAATTGACAAGTACCTGAAGTAAAATTCTGCTCCAGTGTAAGAAAGAGTCTAAAGAAAAAAAAAGTTTCATGAGGCACTCTAGCGGCCATGATGCCTTAAACTAACAATAAGTGAATTAACAACTTTCTTCGTAGAACATTGGGCATATGTGTAGTCTAACACTTTTATATAGTTTGTTGTAAAGCCAGCATAAGTTAGAATCTTTATTGTCCTCAAGGGATTTAGTCTCGAAGCACATTGCATCCATTATTATTTTCCGCCTTTCCATTGGTGTTTCTCTCGTTTCTATTCTCCCTTTTTCCATTTTCCTCCTTTCTCTTATATACTTTTATCTCCTCATACCGAAGAATTTCAATTCTTTGCCCTGCTAGTATCCGGAAATGCCTTGTGAAACTTGGCGCAAGAGATACAAGTTTTTAACCCCCCGTGTCTATCTGCCTGTCGGTCTGTCTGTCTCAATCATTTGACAGCAATTCTTTTTGCGCCATTCCTTCGTACCGAATCACATTGCATCTTATCGTATCGTATCGACAAACTGCAGAGTCGATTGTCTTCGCTTCCTTTACTCGGCTACTTTGAGATCTGTGCGCACGAAAAAAACTTTTATTTACTTATTTATTTAGCCTCTCTCTGTACTTGTATAGCGACGCTGGGCGTCGCGACGCCAACGTCTCCACTAATATAAGAGAAACAAAACAAAAACTCGTCGCCTCGAAGCTTTACACTACGTTTCCCAATTAATCGATTAATTATTGACATCTAGCTCAACGCCTTTCTCGAACTTCCCTTTAACAAACTCCGAAGCAACTGATCCGAGCAAAACCCAATACGACGGAAACTGTAGAGCTTTCATAAATTAATGGAAATTCTGTTATCAGGTATAAAAATGGATTTTTCAAAATTGGTGCTAAGTTCATGTTCCCCTGCACTTTTCGACTCGTGACGCCAACCTCACACTTTCCTGGATTGCCTACTTTCGCGACTTGCCATTCCCTTTGCCATTTCTCTTTACCATTCCCTTCAGTATTCTTTTTACCATTTCCCTTTACCATTCCCATTTATCATTTCAATTTACCATTCGTTTTTCCATTTCCCGTTACCATTTCCTTTAGCATTCTTTTTAACATTTCCATTTACTATTCGCTTTTCCATTTTCCCTTACCATTCCCTTTAGCATTCTTTTTAACATTTCCATTTACTATTCGCTTTTCCATTTTCCCTTACCATTCCCTTTAGCATTCTTTTTTCCATTTTCTTTTACCATTCCCCCTTACCATTTCCCTTTACTATTCCCTTTGCTCTTTCCCTTCACCATTCCCATTGCCATTCCCTTTGCAATTTCTCTTTCCTATTTTTTTTTCTATTTTCCTTTATCATGTCCTTTGCCATTCCTTTTGCCAATTCCCTTTAACATTCTTTTTACCATTCCCTTTAGCATTCTTTTTACAATTTCCCTTTACCATTTCCCTTAACCATTCCCTTTGCCCTTCCCCTTCACCATTCCCTGTGCCATTTCCCTTAACCATTCCCATTGCCATTCCCTTTGCAATTTCCCTTTATCATTTCTTTTCTCATTTCCCTTTGCCATTTCTCTTAACCATTCCCTTTGCCATTCCCTTTGTCATTTCCCTTTGCCATTCCCTTTATCATTCCCCTTTACTATTTCGCTTTACCATTCCTTTTCCCATTTTCCCTTACCATTCCCTGTGACATTTCCCTTAACCATTCCCTTTATCATTCTTCTTTACCATTTCCCTTTACCATTCCTTTTGCCATTTCCCCTTACCATTCCCTGTGCCATTTCCCTTAACCATTCCCTCTGCCATTCCCTTTTTCATTTCCCTTTACCATTCGTTTTGCCATTTCCCTTTACTATTCACTTTGCCATTTCCGTTTACGAATATTTTCTTTTACAATGATTTCAATTTAGAATATGAAGAGCCATAGTATATGGGTTTTTTAAGGCTCATGTAGGGGGTAATCTAACCTAGCTAACTCACCAGAAA
>CAJFCP010025394.1:12910-23251 GCA_904066005.1 Synergus itoensis
AAAGTCCGATTCACGCCGAACATCAGAAAAAAATTAATAACAATTTTGAAAACATAAATTTTTGAATTCCTGTTGTTCTATCAATCAAAGGACACCCGAAAGCACATTCTCTGAAAATTTCATTTAAAAAATCCAAAAATGACCAATTGAGCACGAGCTAAAGTAAAAAACGGATTAAAATCGATTTTTTTAAAAAAGACAGTTTCTTGCATTTAATTTAAAAAGTAAAAAAGCTGCAACTTTTTGCTCGGAGAAAAAAGATACGCAATAAAATTTCACATATAGATACATCCTTCAAAAATTAAAATTAGAAAATTTTGTTGAAAGCTCGGTTTCGTCCACCCGGCAGCTGAGGAGAATCAGCTCATTAGAGATAAGAGAGGGGATAGAGAGCTCCTCATTTACTCACGCGTTGGACATCACTGGTTTAACCCTTTAACGGCCAGTGGGACACATACGTCCCACGTATGTGTCCCACTGGCCGTTAAAGGGTTAATAGCTATTTACTTTACAAGTCGCGGAAGGAGGCAATTATCGGACGAGTGTGAAGTACAAAGCTTTTCATGACCAGTGTAACGAATTCGATTTTCGAAACGATATTAAGTAAGATCGAAAATTCAAGAAATGCGAATTTAAAAAGTTTCAAGCAGAAGTACAGACCTTTCTTGTATAAGCTTCGTCCAATTCTGGCAAAGTTGCAGCCGAAACAATGTCTTTTTCTATCAATCCATGCCTCTGTTTAACATCCTCAGATAGAAGCATATATTTATGTCTCAGTATGATATTTTTAACAGACTCCGTCATTATGTAGAGGTAAAAACGTCTGAAATTCGTCCAGTTTAAGAGAAACTTTGTCCCTCTGAAAAACAGGTCGAAAATTAAGTAAAATAGAAAATTAGCCCCATACTTATCACGGAAATCTTTTCAAAATATTTTCCACTTGCTCTCTTCTGAATCCAGATTCTCCAGATCTGAACTTCATTAAAAATGATTACTTTTTAAATTTTTCAAAATTTTATCTGAAACATTAAAAGTGCTTCTATAAATTTTAAATCCCAAAGTGCATACATAATTTTAAGGTTATAAATTTGATCAAAAAGATTTTTAAAAATATCAAGAAATTAAAAAATATATTAAGATGGTAAATTATTATTTAACAGAATTCAAAACATTTCAGGTGATTCTAAAATATTCAAAATATTTTTAAGTACTTTAGGATATTATAGATGATTGAAACAGGGTTTAAGGGCATTACGTTTTGACATTTATTTTGAGTAATAATTTTGAGAAAAAATTTCGGAAAAAATATTTTCAAAAAATTTCATAATGTCGTCGAAGAGCATGCCCTTAAGGCCATGTAAGACTTACCCGATCCCTACCTTATCGACATTTTTTCCTCTGCAACAATACTTCTACATTTATTGAGATATCAAATTGAAAATTTCTAAAATTGAAGCTAAAGCATTATGGTACGTTTATTTAGTCCTAAATATTGACATTTATAAAAAAAAATTTTTTCAAAAAAATTTTTTTTATTTTTACAAAAATTTAAGACCAGATAAACATACCTTAGCATATTTTTTTTAATTTTAGAAATTTTCAGTTTGATATTTCAATAAATGTACTAATAAGGTTGCAGATAAAAAAATGTCGGTAAGGTAGGGATTGGGTAAGTCTTACATGGCCTTAAGAGATTGCAAAGGATAGACAAAAATTGAAGAGATTTTAAAAGATTTTCAGAGAATTCGAAAGATTTAAAGGAGATTTAACAAATTTTAATAGTACAAGTGTTTTCTTGCACATGTCACACACGATATTTGTTGCAATAAATGCATGAAAATTGTAAGTCTTAAGGCGGAAAGTGAGATTACATTTTTTTCAAAAAAATCATGAAAAGCACGTTGCCGAAGTCGGAGTCGCGTGGGCGGGGTCCAGGACGTAGCCCTGATGAGGGTGTGCAGGGGGTTTCGCCCCCGCTCATAAAAAAAAACTTAAACGTTAGTTAGTTAGTAAGTTCGGGCGAGAAGCCCCTACCCCCATGGGGCCCTACAGACGCTCAAGCTTAAAGCCCATTGTGCCCATACTCTATCCCCTAAACGCTGCCTAGTCGCCCAAACCTATCCTCTTGAAGAAGACTAGAATGTCGTTAGCCTGCAGCGCCCTAATCTCCTCTGGTTCCAGCATAGCTGCCCCGAGGGTCTGCTGTCTGAGCCTAGCAAAAGCCAGGCATAGACCTAGGACGTGTAGGGACGTCTCATCATCCCTGCCACATTTTCGGCAAGTAAGGCTGGTTGCCAGCCCCATTTTGTATTTATGGTAATTCAAATGGTTGTGCCCTGTAAGCAACTGCACCATTATCCTTACATCTTTCCTGGGCCAGCCCAGGATAGTGCGGCAATCGCCCAGGATAACCCTAGCCTGTCTACATCCCTTTACCTGAGTCCAGTATTTGTTGTGCCGATTCACGACCCATTCCTTGATCTCCAGCCAGGTACAGCAGGGTGCCACACCCAGAAAGGGTTCTGGGCCGATCGGTCTTCCTGCTGCTCCTCTTTTAGCAAGTTGATCTGCTTTTTCGTTGCCCTTGATCCCTGAATGACCAGGGACCCATATTAGGGCCACCCTATTATTTTCCGACAGTTGGTTGAGGGCTTTTTTGCACTCCACACCAGAATCGATGTGATTTCTGGTTTCCCAACCGCCCTAATTGCTGCTTGGCTGTCCGAGCAGATGTAAATGTACCCGCCCTTTTTATTTTCGTCTCGCAGGAGTTCAGCGCATCGGAGGATAGCAAAAACTTCCGCCTGGAACATCGTCGGATACTGTCCCAGTGGAATCGCCCAACCTCTTTTTCCTGCGCTGTCATACAGACCAGCTCCCGTCCAGCCCTCCGACTTGGAGCCATCCGTGAACACGATGTCCCCTTATAGGAAGGCCCCCCCTCCTCCTTCTTCCACGCCTCCCTTTCTGGGATGCATGTCCGGAAGAGTTGGTCGAAGCTATACCTCTTGGTTATCTTATCCTACCGCATCCTTAGAGTTGGCAGTTTAGCGATGTCGTTTGGGAGCCTAGTATGGCTAGGCCCCCACGACCATTTTCCCGCTGCAACAAGACATCCAACTGTCCGAGCCGCCTCAGCAGTTATCGCTACATGCAGAGGCTCCTCACAGAGAATGAGGCCAACTGCCGCTGTTGACATGGTCCTCACTACTCCAGTAACAGCCCTGCAGTGGGATTCCGAGCTCAAAATCCGAACGGATCTCTCTTTTTAACACCGTAGGATAGAAAGAGAGATCCGTTCGGATTCGTGTGCTCGGAATCCGGGGCCTGAATATGAGTGTCTGCAGGCAACCCAACTTTGCCTAGATCGTCTTAAGTTGCGTCCTTGGCCACCAGACCACGGCTGCGTAGAGTAGCCTTGGTTTAAGAACTGCTGTATACAGCCAAGCAATCATATTTGGCCTCAGTCCCCATGTTATACCAAAGGCCCTTCTACACAGCCAGAAGGTTGAAACGAATCTTCTAACTTACGCTTCCAGATGATCCGCCCATTTCAGTTTCCTATCCAGGATGATTCCCAGATATTTCACTGACTGGGCTAGTCGGATCCTCTTTCCGCCAAATTTGGGGCCCGTCACCGTAGTCACCTTATATTTCCTTATGAAGACTAGCAAATCAGTCTTCTCCGGGTTAACAGAAAGCCCTGATGCTACGCACCAGAGTTCCACAATTCGCAGGGCCGACCTTGTGAACCCCATCAGGGTGTCCAGATGAACTCCCCTGTTCAGGATCACGAAGTTATCCGTATATCCTTGGGCGTAATAACCCTCCTCGTTCAGATTTCAGAGTAGCCCATCCACGACCAAGTACCACATGAGAGGTGAAAAGACCCCCCCCCCTGTGGGCAGCCCCTAGATGCTATTCCTCCGACCTTAAAGCTCCCCCATTTCGTTGAGAGGCGCCTGTACTGCAGCATGCTTCGGATCCAGTCAGTATGCTGACCTTGCACGCCGCATTTTCGAGCCTCCCTACATATGACCTTTGGGGGAGTGTTACTTAAGGACCCTTCTATATCCAAGAAGGTGCCCACCACATATCCACCTTCCTCTAGTTGTCGCTCTATTCTTCCAACAGCCTCTTGAACGTTAATAAAAAACAAATCTTGAGGATAAAAACCTTGCTCAGTACGCTTAATATAATTCATTAATATTTTGTAACACTTTGTTGCAAAATATTCCTATAACATTAAGTAAAACATGTCCACAGTATTGAGGGTGCTAGCAGTGCTGCCAGGTCTGGGAATTTTTCTTCAGATATAAGGAAATTTTTGCGTGTCCGCGATTTCAGAAGAATTTAGGGAAATTGGTTGAAAATCTGAGGATTTTTTTAAATTGATTTTTTTACTTTAATTTGCTTCTCTAAAAATCAGTTATCGGGGATGTCTAATGATAAAACTCTGATAATAATGATAAAATAAATAGGCAGGAAATTTTAAGTTAGGGTGCTAGAGTTTTCGAAAGTTTGTCAAAATATGCAAGGAGCACCTTTTTCGAAAAAAAAAGTTATTTCACTTGTTTTGCAGGTTATAAACATATGTAACGTGGTGGATTTTCACCACATTATTGATCCTCTTCCCAGACTGATTTTGATCCGGGAAACTAAAATAGAACAGCCAGTAGGAACTCCACTAGCTATAAGAGTATGAGTGTTAGTATGAATGTGTGAGAAGTAAAGAGAGATAGATAATTAAATTAGTGTAAGGTTTAGGTTAAGTAATGTCTTTTACTGTTTTCAGCTTACCTCGCTTCCGAAGAACAAAACTTTGAATTACTTGTACCATTTTTAGGTTTCTATTAAGTTCTTTACCGTCTGAGATGAATCAGTCATCCATATAAATATGTTTTTCACTTTTAGATACTGCAACACTAAGCAGTCAAAACATGCAAAGCTTGCATATATTATGTTTGATATGAAAACACACGAGCTGTCAAAACACGTGGACGCAGCCATAATGGTTAGCATTAGTTCCACTATCAGCCATCAGGGAGCAGCAGCTCTCGGAGTTACGAAGTTGCGTAACGACGACCACACGCTCAGACGGAGAATCCAGCAAATTTTCAGTTCCGTGCTAGCTGTTCATTAGTGAACAAATTTAGAGTTTCCATGACAGTTTTTCATGAGAATTTTAAACTGATTGAGCCGTTCCTAGTTTCTACCAGGAATATCCAGTTGAAACTGTTCCTTTAGTCTTCAGGAAGCAAGGTAGACAACAGTAATACTGCATGATTCTCCCGAGATAAATGTGTCTTATATTAGAGTTATTTTTTTTCGCTGTTACGTAATCTTCAGCCGACGCCCAAATGTGGCATAGCGCTGTATTTCTTCTACGAGCAGTTGAATTTGTTGAGAGATGTAATTTTTTGAGTATGTTTTCGGATATTTAGGTTAATCCTAATTTAGTATTTGTACTTATTTTTGAGTTTTTGAGAATTTATGAGTAATCTTTGTCGAGCCAACGCCCATGTCATGGCTTTCCGCAATTTTGTACAGTTTGCGTTGACTCGTTTGTATTAACGATTTAGTGAATCTTTATGATTATTAAAGTATGTTTTTCAGGAACTAATAATAAGTTAGAGTTTTATTAGATTTCTGAAATCTAATTATTGCATATCCGTAACTTGGCGTAACTAATGATGTAATTATAATAATTACTGATGTAACTGTATGTAAATTTACTGGTCATCATGCACAATAATTGGCATTGTTTAGAATCGATTAACTAGGATTATATTCCGTCCTCGCTCTTCTATATTACACTGTAGTATCCCTTCTGTCCGCCAGGCAGCACACGTATTCAGAGTTCAAAAAAGGCGCTCAACGCCACACCCCACTCCTCGCTCATCCAGAACCTCACTTTTCTTTCGTGTGCGCTAAGCGAAGCACGTGTTCAGAGACTGAATTGTATTTATTGTGTGAGAAATGGGAAAATCCAAGAAGAGATCTGGCGAGGAAGAGCCAGGTTTAGGAAAGTTGTTAAAGAAACTTAAGAAGATCGGTAATAAAGTGGAAAAATTACGTGTTAAGAATAAAGAAAACGCCAATCCGGTCAGGCCTAGTGTAGACGCTAGGTCAAGGGACGCCGATCCCGAGGTGGTGAATTCCGAAGATGATCTTTCGGTCTCAGAGGAAGATCCCAGAGAAAAGGATCAATCTGATAAATCAGAGCAGCTGGATGATCCAAATCAGACAGAAATCGACGAAAACTGGTTGAATATTGTAAGTAATATGATAAATTTTCTCGAACGCATTTCCGTTCGCCATTTTGTCTTTAAGAATAAAGTTTGGTGCATGCCGGCGCGGTATGACGAAATCATTTCTGCATGGCTGAGCCTGCTCGTGTGACATGACAAAGACAAGCTCTTACATCCGTGCTCGCTGTATGGCGTGACAAGGATAGAAAAAATTCGAGTTTGCTTGTGTGGCAGAACATTAAAACAGAACTATGTTTGCTTTTGTGGCAAATTTCTTGAAAGATTTACTGTTTCTATAGATAACTAAAAAAAAAAAAATAGAAACGCCATTTTAATACATGTTAAATCTTAGTTTTTTTCTATCTTGCGTCTAGTTGGGCGAGGACCCTACGGAATGTCGGGCACTTAAGATGTCAGACCAGAGCTGCTAAAGAGATGGGAGTTCTATTGCAACGAGGGTATTAAGAAGGAAGACTTTGATTCTCTCATAAAGAGATATGCGTGCCTAAAGGAATTTGAAGCCCCTAAGCTAAATTCTCAGATTTCTGTGACTATGGAAGAGAATGCAGTAGCAAGAGATTCACATATGTTCGAGGTACAGAAACTGGCGGGCTCGCCCTTATCTCTAGTTGGCTCAATCATCACTTCAATCTATGACAACAAGGATGAAGGTTTGGAATTGGAAAGCCTTCTTACTCATCTCTGCGATACCGCAAAATTCTTAACTGAGATCGTACACAAGCAATCTAATTCCAGAAAGGCCTTTATTGAGCCTGGTCTAACTAAGGAGACTAACGCAATACTGAAGGATACTAAAATTGATGAATTCCTTTATGGTAAAGATTTGACAGAGAAGATTAAAGAAGCCAAGGCGATAAATAAACTAGGAGAAAATCTAAAGGTTCAACAAACTAGTAAAAACAACCCTCAGACTCCAAGGAAGCCTAATTTAAACTCCAAGACCCCATTCACAAGACGTCCACAAGCCGGTCAGATGGGGTATACACCTTTCGGAGGACGTCAGAAACAACGGGTATTTTTCAGAAACAAACAACAGTTTGTGAATCCTAGAGCTCAAGTTCCCTATCGTCAGCGGCCCACGCAGGTTCAGGAGAAGAAGACCTAATTAATGTAAGTTTTAGAGGGGGAAGAGTAAAACAATTTTATGAAAATTGGTCTAGGATCACGAATGACAGATTTGTTCTTAGTTGTATTTCAGGGTATAAGATTCCAGTTAGGAAAGAGATTCATAGTTTGAATAATACTAAATTTTATCACAGTAAAATAGACAAAAAAGATTTTCCGCACCTTCAGTTGGCCACTGATGAACTTTTAGAAAAAAGGGTTATAGTTCCTTGCGAAGACTGTGAGGGTCAGTTTTTGTCTCCATATTTTTTGGCTAAAAAACCTAATGGATCGCATAGATTTATTTTAAATTTAAAACGGTTTAATAACTTTGTTGTCACTCAACATTTTAAACTCGAAGATCTAAGAACTGCTGTACATTTAATTTTTCCAGACTATTATCTGTGTTCTTTAGATTTGGAAGATGCCTATCTTACTATCCCAGTTCATAAGGAAAGCAGAAAGTATCTCAGATTCAGGTTTAATAATTTCTTGTACGAATTTGTTTGCCTGCCATTCGGCTTATGTAGTGCACCCTTTGTTTTCACAAAAATAATGAAGGTCGTTGTTAGATCTTTAAGAGAATCAGGTTTTTCATCAGTAATATATCTGGATGACATTTTATGTATTGAAGAAAATTGGGAAAAATGTAAAAGAAATGTCAATGAGACCATCAAATTACTACAGGAACTAGGTTTTTTGATAAACTACAAAAAATCAAATCTAATGCCATCCAAAAGGTTTTATTATTGATACCCATAAATATGCTATTGAGTTTCCTCAGGAAGAACGAAATAACATCTTTGAATTGGTTAAAAAATTTTTAGTAATGAAAACCTGTACAATCAGAGAGTTTGTACAGCTGATTGGTAGGCTAGTTTCCTGTTGCCCAGCAGTTGAGTATGGTTGGCTGTACACTAAGTTGTTAGAAAAAGAAAAAGTTTTTCAACTAATATTTAAGAATTATAACTTCAATAGGATTATGGAGATACCAGACTCCATCAAACAGGATTTATTGTGGTGGAAAAATAATATCCAAAAGAGTATTCATTTAATTAAAGATGGTTCCTACGCCATGATCATTTATACTGATGCTTCAACTACTGGTTAGGGGGTTACTGATGGTAGGAGAAAGATTTTTGGTTCTTGGTCGCCAGCTGAACAAAAATTTCACATAAATTATTTAGAGCTCTTAACCGTCAAATTAGCCTTAGAAACTTTAGCCGATGATGTAAAGGATTCTCAGATCTTAATTCGTATTGACAATACCACGGCTCTGTTTTATATCAATAAAATGGGTGGCATTAGGGTTGATAAATTTAGCAAATTAGCTAGAAAGATTTGGCAATGGGCTGAAGCTAGGAAAATTATACTGTTAGCCTCTTATATTCCATCAAAGGATAATGTGGTGGCAGATAGATTATCTAGGATTCAAAATAATGATACGGAATGGGAGTTGAATGATATTTTCTTCCAAAAAATCATTAAAAAATTTGGTCTACCTGATATTGATCTCTTTGCGTCTCAAGTCAATGCTAAATACAAAAAATGTATTTCTTGGAAACCGGACAACAAAGCCATTTATATTGACGCGTTCACAATCTCATGGGAAAAATGGTATTTTTACGCTTTCCCTCCGTTTTCTGTAATTCTCAGGACCCTTGCAAAAATTAAACGTGAAAAGGCACATGGTATTTTAGTAGTTCCTTTCTGGAAAAATCAATCATGGTTTCCTCTTCTTGAGAGTTTAATTGTAGGAAGACCTTTAATTCTAAAGCCTAATCCAAATCTACTTTTATCTCCTTGTAGGTCCCTTTTCCACCCAAGATCGGATCACTTAAGTTTGATTGTGTGCAGAGTATCCGGAGTTCTTTCCAGATGAAAAACATTCCTACTGAGGCTTTAGATATAGTCTTAGCATCTCTTAGTAAATCGATCATAAAGCAATACACAAGCGCTTTAAGACTTTGGAGTGATTTCGCCCAAAATAAGGGAATTGACTTTTTAGATACTCAACCAGCTTTCGTTTTAAGTTTTTTAACAGATCGTTTTAATTCAGGAGCCTCTTACGGCACGTTAAACTCCTACAGAAGTGCGATCTCCTTAATCTCGGAGAACAAGGTTGGTGAGCACGCTAGTATTATTAGATTTATGAAGGGAGTTTTTAAATTAAGACCTTCCTGGCCTAAATATACGTCAACTTGGGATGTTTCTATTGTTTTAAACTATTTAGAGAAGTTAGATACTTCATCTCTCAAAGATTTAACCTATAAGACAGTGATGCTTTTAGCTTTAAGTACTGCTCAGAGAGCTCAGACTTTGTCAAAGATTAGGCTATCTAATGTTAAAAAAGTTTCAAATGGGTTAGAAATTAGAGTACCTGACATTTTAAAGACATTTGGCCCTGGTAGATACCAGCCAAGCTTACAAATACCAATCTTTGAGGATAAACCTAGTTTATGTGTGGTATCTGCGATATTATCCTATATAGATAAAACTAAACGTTTAAGAAAAGACTGTGATCAATTGTTTGTTACTATTAAAAAACCAATCCATGCAGCCAGTACACAAACCCTTAGTAGATGGGTGAAAGAATGTTTAAAAAAGAGTGGAGTTGATGTGACAATTTTTTCTGCACATTCAACACGTCATGCTTCGACTTCAGCAGCTTTTAACAAGGGTATGGATTTTAATACAATAAGACGTACTGCAGGTTGGTCAGAACGATCACAGGTTTTTGCTAAGTTTTATAACCGACCTATCACGTCAGAGTGCCGTGATTTTGTAAGAGTTGTTCTCAATGATTTTGATAAATAAAATAAAAAAAAATAAAATAAAAAGAGATAGATCTTAATTAATTATAATTATATTATTGCTCTAAACAACTACAGTGTAATATAGAAGAGCGAGGACGGAATATAATTAAACAATCAAACGAACTTACCTAAAGTGAAGTTCGATTGTG
>CAJFCP010025394.1:23651-34128 GCA_904066005.1 Synergus itoensis
CACAATCGAACTTCACTTTAGGTAAGTTCGTTTGATTGTTTAATTATTTTGTTCATTTCAATGATTTCATAACTGTAAATATTCAATGATTTCACAACTGTAAATATTCTTTTTCATTACTATCAATAAACTATGTTCTCTTTTCTTTTCATTTCATTTTGTTGGCCTGATTTGTTTTGCGCCTCCACGAAATCCCTCTCCAGTAAGCTAGCTGGAATAAATTCTTTAAGCTTTTCAGGATATCTTGGAGTAAAGTTTTGTAGAGAAAATTTTTGAGCGGTATCATGAGATAACTGGCGCCCTAACGCATTTCTGTTGTTATTTGAAAATTTAGTTGGGTGTTAACATTGGACAACACTCAGAGGCCGAAAGTCCATATAAGGTTGAGACTGTTGTTATACATATTATATACGGCGATATATTTTTGCAACAATTTTGGAGGCAATAGTTTCTCCTTTCCGTGAGTAAAAATCTTTCAAAAATCTCTTTGATTTTTTTAAAATCAAGTAGAAGTTCTTCAAAACTTTAGAAGAGTTATAAACTCGTTTGAAATAATTTGAAATCTGTTAAAATCTTTTGCCGTAATTGAAACTGGAAATGCTTGAAAAATGTAACTATTTTAAATATATCTATCTATATTAAAAAAAAGATATTACTCCTGCCACTGTGTCAATAATCCAGCCCATGTGACATAGGCCCTTATTGAACCCCACGAGAGATACGCCCCTATTACCCCCCCCCCACACACAAAGTGCTCATTGAATGAGCACAAAAGTTGATACAACTTCACAACTAGTTTTATATATAAATATATAAAATATATAAAAACTTACAAAAACAAAAAATTTTGTTATAAAAAAATTATAGTTATTCACTTTAATATTTTTTTTTGCATTTTATCTATGACCACTCATTCATAACAAGCACAATCATTGCATTTCATTGAATTTCACGTTGCTGTCACACCTGGGTCAATTTGACACAGACCTGATTTCGATCGCTTCTCAACGACAACTCATGACTCAGCAGGCTATGATAACTGTTTCAACCTATAGTCGGGACATCGAATTATACTTCTTTGGCCACGGTACCGCTATTAGTTCAAACGCCTGAGGGCTATTTCTCGTCAAAGTCTAAGTATGGGTCAAATTGACACAGTGTGACAGCGAAAGGTTAACGTTAGAAACTTTAGATTCATGAAATATAGGAAGAAAATAGGCAAATACAAATTCAACAAATATGTGAAGCGAAAATAACCGGCTTCATTAACTGGTGTGACTCACTTCGAGACTTGAGTTTTATTTTTAATTCGATTTTAAAGAAGCTTATTCGAAATACATAATTGCAATCTCTTTTTTATGATCGAATTTGACACTTACTCAATGGCATTGTAGCCCTGGCAAATTGAGATGCCACCTATGATATTAGACATCTTATCCTTCCCTCTTTCTCCCATGTATTTGGTTACTAGATTTCCTCCTAGACTAAATCCTACACATACTATCCTCGTGTTTGGATGCTTTTCTACTAGGCTCTGTAGCATTACATGGTAATCTTCTGTGTGTCCTGTTAAATAAAATAGATTAGGAAAGATCTCATTTCAAAATTTTTTATATTTGGGTACGTTGCATTTGAATTAAGGATGTAGTTCCGATTTCATTGAGGCTCCCTGCTGGAAGTAAATGGATAGAAATTTTTAATCCGTTTGAATAAGCACTTTGCATCCTTTTCAAGTATGTTCTACCTTTACTTAGATTTTTAAATCTTTATCCGTTTGAATAATAATTTTCAATACGTGAAGTGGAATATAATAATCTACCCCTATCCGTTTCAGTCCAAACTTTGTTATCCTAATTGTGACGTTGCAGATTTTGCACGTCACAAAAATCCATTTACTATCTATTTTATTTAAATAATAGTACACTGTGTACCTAGTAATGAAAGTTGGCCTTTATACGCCGAGACGAGTAATGCAAACTCGCGAGGCGTATAAAGATCAATCGTCTGCATGGTCCACACGATTCTTTATGTAACAAAGCATGATTTATAATTAAGTTTTAAAAAAATTTTATATATGTTACTTTTGCTAACAAGACCATGAAAAGCATGTTGCCAAGGTCGTTGTTTCGGGGGGTGGGGGGGGGGGGGGTGGTTCCAGGCCCCGACCCGGGGGGGGGGGGGGGGGGGGAAGTCCCCCGTTTTGAAAAAAAAAAAAAAAAAAAAAAAAAACCCGACGTATTATGAAATTATTTTTATGAATCATTATTCAAAAGTTGTACCAGGTGGCGTTTACGTAAGGAATTCACTACTGTCATCACCACAGTACAATCTCCATAAGAGCTCCCTCGATAAGAGCTCCAATGGCCTTGATAAGCTCGGAAACTTCCCCCACTACAAACCATACTCACGCCAACACACACGCACATTTCGCACACACACGCAACATCCGAGTTCGACGCTCAGTACGGGAAGTTCTCTTAGACTTCCCTGTACGGGAAGTTCTCTGTTTATGCACAAAAAAAATGATCAGAAAATGGCCGATTCTTGATGAAGTCAAAGCGTGCGGAAAATGTATGTCTGCTTCATATTCCACACAATTGCAGAATTTCTCCAGCGTGATAGCCAACGCACGGTGCGCGCGCAGGCAGTCCACTTTAACGGCACTGCCATAATTTCGTCAGCTGAGAGGTTGAAAGTTTAGGTTAGTTCGTCTGGTGGAACTTTGTCCACGAAGTGTTTTGTCATCTGAAAAAATTATATTAAAAAAATGTTCGCGGATAATTCCGACAATGAATCCGAAGATTCTGAATTTGTACCTGCAGACATTCTACAAGAGGCAGAAGATCTCAATTTAGACACGTGGCCAGATGTGTCAAGAATAAAATATACAAAGATGTATAATGAGTTTAAAACGTAACGAAAAAGTAGAAATACAAATTCATTATGTGAAGAAGTATTGTTGGTATTCTTCAAGAATCAGGCAGAGACACTGGGACCTTCTACATTATGGGCTCGGTATTCTATGCTGAAAAGTACCATAAATGCTTACGATAAAGTCAATATCGTCACTTATATGCGATTGACTAATTTCTTGAAGAAAAACTCCAAAAATTACAAAGGTAAAAAAGCGAATACATTCACGCAAGAACAGCTGAAACAATTCTTAGACCAAGCTCCGGATCATCAGTATTTAGCTACGAAGGTATGTCAATATAAATTATATAACATATGAATAAAAAATAGCTTGGGTCCTAAATGGGTCTCGTAAATAATAACTCGTATTGAGCTATTATTTTTAATAAAAAATATATCGTTAACTGCAATAGATAGGTAAAAATTAATGTCACTTTATTATATAGATGTCATATATATTACAATTGGTATACGGAGTACTCAAAATTAAAAATGACACACATTTATACCTATTTATTACAGTTTAGGAGATATTTATCATTAAAAATTATAATAGCGTTAAGAGTCTCACTGGGACGTTTCTAGAAAGTTCTTGCTATTAGAGTATAAAATAAATATGATGATGGCATTCATTTCCTACATATTGCTTACAGGTTGCTTGGATTTTTGGGATAAATTATGCATGCAGGAGATCTGAACTTTGTAACATGGTTATAAAGGATCTTGATGACTCTGGAAATCGCGTGCTATTCGTAAAGCTTCCAAAAACGAAAACTTGCTGTTATGCACGGAGAAAGCGCTACGCTAACCATTACTCTAGGATACACTACTCAGTTGTGTGGCCGGAAAAAAAAGTTGAATACACGAATGACAAGGGAGGTACCCCAGGTGTCCCTCGCCGATTTTAATGATCTTGATATATGTTGTAGAGGACCAAAAACAAAGCGACACGTATTTTTTTTATCTGCCATTAAACAGTTTAAGGGGGTGAAACAGCCCCTCATATATGGGGTAAAAAGTGACTGTTTGATTGGTTCACATAGAAGAAGTTAATATTTTTCAATGAAACTAATTGCAAAGGTAGCGTCATAATAAGGGATGAAAAACGCTATTTGCTCGACTTAATTGAAAAATTTTAAGGGGGTAAACCACCCCCTATATGGTACGCGACGAAAATAATGGAAAGTAAGGCAAAGTTGAAGGGAAAAATCTGAAAAAAATAAATGTTACCCAACAGAACAAAAGTAAGTTGACGTGTTTTTGCTTTTTTTTCAAAAATCAAATTATAGGGGGTAACTACCCCTAAACACACTTTATCATAAATATGTATATGGGGCATAATTCCCCAAGTGTACCCATCTTGAAAATGAAAGTTGTCCGATCGGGTTAAAAATTGGCCCAATTGTAGTCCTATTAGATAGTACTTCTTACACCAAAAATTAATTCATTTTGATAATTATTTATCAAAATGGAGGGGGTACAATTTTTGGGTTTTTTAAGCAAAGCCTTACTTTCAAACATTTATAACTTTTTTCCTATTGCCTTAATCAAAATCTCACTATAAATGTTTTTGATAGATTTTTTCACAAACTTTCTGGTCGTTATAACGATTTTTGAAAAAAATCAAAATTTGACCCTAATTTTTGAAAATCAAAAATAAAATGAACTTTTTATCCAATTTCGACACTTTTTTTTTTCTTTAAAATAGTTTTAAAAGAAAGCTGAGTTTCTTTCCTATAAGACCCCCAATTTTCAGAGTGACAAATTAATTCGTCTTTGAGTAATAGGACGATACGTAAACAAGATTCCATGACAGGGCGGGTGGCGCGCGACCTTCCCTATAGTGCGCTCACGCCGAGGATATGTGTGCAACGCTTTAGTGCCAGTTTTTTCAGTTAAGTAATATTATATGCTAATATTATGTGTCTTTCTGTTCGATATTTTGACGATAGTTTGAACAGTTGTTTTCTTTGCAGGCCTCTTTTGCGGTTTCTGTTTTTTGACATTTGAGAAGATGTCGCATTTCTCAGAGAACGAAAATTTCTCTAGTTGAAGTTTTCCTTCTTGAGTGGGAATGAAAGCGTGGTACTGTAATGTACCTGGTATTGTAACAGCTTTCTCAAATCTGGCTTTCAGTACCTCGGTGGCTAAGGCATGATTTTCTTTGATGCTGAAAAAAATTTCGGTTTCCTTACAGTTTCTCTTTGCCCATTGAAACAAAGCTTTCGCTTTGAAACAGAGCTTTTCGCTATGATGTATTGAACATCTGCATCAGTTTTCTTCGTCCCCAAGATTTTGGCGCAAGCGAGAGAAGTTGAAATTGTTCTTGAAGATCTTTAGAGGCATTGAATTTTTCGATGAATTGATCAAGTACTTCAACACCAGCTTTGTGATATTTGTTTTCACACTGCAGCTTGGTGTCTAAGACATCTAAATCTTTTCCGATGATCTTCATCATCGTCAGAAATCAATTCATGATCCTCAGTATCTATCTTATTTCTATCAGAAGGCTCTGCAATATTACCAGATTTCAAGAATGATATTCCCGCTGAGTTTATGAGTTGGTATCTACATGAACTGCAAATTTGAGCTCCTTCTGGTAGTGTAGGGAATTTCAAACGCAAGTCGTAGGTAACACCACGGAGTTTAAGATTAGTTGCTTTGTGCCTGTCTTTTTGAAAAGGATTAATACATCTATTCTTCCAAATTTTAATCACTTTTTTAGAAGGCATTGTGCAAAATGTACTTTTTTCAGATAAGAATGACCAAAGTCACGATATTTCCATAGATAAAATTATACGAATAATAGATAAAGATAAAATTATAAATTTAAATAAATAGATAAAATTATACGAATAATAGATAAAAGATAATAAGAATGAGAAAATAAAGAATAAAATAAATTTACGTACAAACTTGCTGTGATAAATTCGATTTCAGATAAAATCTGCGAGTAAAATACGAATATTATATTCCAGTTTCTTATAAAGTTAAAAATTATGTTTCTACAACACTATCATGAAAATGGCGTGTTTTCGTGCTTATGATCTGTACGTAATATGGCGCGTTTCGAACGATGCGAATAAAGAACGTACGAAATGTGGAATGCTTACGAAAAGGCCTCTTTTCGTAAGCATTCCACATTTTCACAATAAGTGAAAAGAAGATAGTTAGATAAAGACGGAAATAGGTCGATGTTTTCAGTGACAACTGCAGCGCGCTCGTCTCGTGACTTAGCGTATAGAACTACATACGTTAGCAAAACTAATACTTGAAATATTAAATTTTGTCTTTTCAAACTGAATAAATTTTGTTATGAATAAATTTTAAACTTTTATTAGTAATTTGTATTAAAAAAGTCATTTCTCATGTATACAATTTAAATTTTCTCGCAATTTTGACTCGAGCAACTAGCGCACCTAGTGACGAACAGGTTCACCTGCTTTTGTAACCTCATAACTTTCATTAGTTTGATCATTCTTCAACAAGAATTGGTTTTTTTCTTCAACAAGAATTGGTTTGTAAGAAGTACTATCTAATAGGACTACAATTGGGCCAATTTTTAGCCCGATCGGACAACTTTCATTTTCAAGGTGGGTACACTTGAGGAATTATGGCCCATATACGCAACCTGCAATTTTGATGAAACTGTGTATACGGTGTTTTTTGGTCGCTGAATCCAAATTTCAAAACAGAATTTCAAAATTCAAAATGGCGGATCCAATATGGGTGATCAAAAGATTTACCGTTTATTGGATTTTTACAAAAGTCAGTATTCTATAGTTTTCGGGGTCACTGAATCAGAATCTGAAATAAAAATTTCAAAATTCAAAATTTATTTAATTTATTTTTCCCCCAGCGTAGGAACAAAAATCTGTTCAGGCCCGAAAATGTTCATTTAGAAGCATCAAAATCTGGGAAACTTACTTCAGGTATAAAACTATAATCAGCTCTTTTAATTTAAACATCCTAATTCAGAAAATGATTCCTTAAATTACATTTATATTTCATTTCTTTTACGAGTAGATCACTTTAAAACTTGGTTGAAAGACATATATTTTCCAAACGTGGAACCAAATAGCATTTTATTAATACCAACTGGAACGACAGGAAAAATTCAATCTCTTGATGTATATTGTTTTAGAATCTGAAAGAATTTTGTACGGCACTTTTCTGATAACGTTATCTTCATGAATCACGATCTAAATTTACATTTAAGAAATAATATTATTAAAATGCAATCTTTGGTTCACAATCAATTATCTTCACCGAGATTAATTCCCCACTTCCATGTCTCGCGATTAATTTGAATTTGCGCCGAAAAGATAGTGGTGACTTAATCAGAAGTGAAGGTGGTTTTAAACCCAACACTTTTTCCCACTACAGTACAACCTCCCTAAGAGCGACCTCGATAAGAGCGAAAATGGCCTTGATGAGCTCGGACGCTTCCCCCACTACAAACCCTACTCACGGTGACTCACGCTGCCTCGAGAATTGGGCGCAAACCCCGAAAAGAGCGAGCAGCCGAGCGCAGCTTAATTTCAGTTTTTTCTCATTGAAAATGGTTTTTTATTAAAATTATTTTTCTTATAATTGCATACAATAATTCGTATATATATTTTAAAGGTTGTTGATACTTCTAACTCCTATATAGTACAAGGCAGCTTTATTTTTATAAAACTTTTAAGAAAACAAAATTATAATTTCATTTTAAATTAAAATACATATAATATGTACACTTTTTAATATGTACGTATGCTATAAACAGTCGTATTTCATATATATTGTATTTTTGTCCACATGTTGAAATATTCTCAGTTTTATTTTTGAATATATTATGTGCAAAAAAGTTTACAAATTTTAAATAATTTTAGAGTAATTTCCGATACTCTGTGAGTAATGAACTTTTAAAATATATTATATGTATTTAATATGTATTCATACGTATTTAATCAAAAAGACGCTACGTTTTCATCACCGCGGGCCGCTCGCTCTATTTGAGGTTTCGTACTCAAACACACATTTCGCACACACGCGCAATTTCCGAGCTCGACGCCCAGTAGTGGGGGCCCCCTATTTCTCGGAATTATTACCCCTAACCGCCCATGAGTTCGCTCTTAGGGAGGTTGTACTGTACTTTGCCACGCAAATGCAAATCACTAAATCGAATAAAGATTCTTGCTCGTTTTGAGATTCGAGCACGGATCTCTATTCGTGATTTTAAAATTGGTTTCTTGAATAAAATTCAAGGGTCGCGATCTGAAGGGAGGATCGAATTGTAAGATAAACCTTGCGTTAGCGTTCGCGCTCCCTATTCAGAAATTTTACGCGGTCCGTTTTTTAGGCGAATACGGGTTGCAACCATAAGGGTTTACGCGATACCTCTAAACGCTTCAAATCGCGCTATAATCACTCCGTCAGATCGAGGATCAAAGAATTAACGTCCTGACTCGTTCGGTTCCTATGCTCCCTACGGTAGGACGTTACAGGCCTCCCTTTTCCTGAATTTCAGGAAAGATATATTTATTTTCAGCAATACCTGTTGTAAGGCTACACGTGACCAACCGAACTACCGACCGGACGGGCGAATTTGAAAACGAAGAGCTTCTTGACAGTTTAAAGAAGCGCAACGAACTAAGTAACTTGGCGATCAAAACTTTGATTTCATGTATTTTTGTAGGTACATCGCCGACCGATTAGGTGGGGATTTCTGATTGGTCGGTTGATTGCTTAAGGATAGGATTATGAACTCATTTGACTTTTCGGAATATGCTTCGACTGCAATAATGCCGATGCATGGAAGTTCTTTCACTCTTGGCTAGTGAAAGACTCTTCATCGGTTTGCGAAATGAAGAATTCCACTGAAGGTGTTTAACCTGATGCATTTGCAATTTATTGTCTTGGGAATTATTTTAATTCCAAGTTAATTGCAGGTTTTACTTTTCATTCCAAAATATTGGAAATTATTATGTATAACCTTGTCATCTGGGGTGGGATTCATCCATTTGAGTGCTATTTAAATTTCATAAAAATCGGAGTAATAAGTCCAGAGTTATGTAGAGTAAAAATTTTGATCAAAATAGGGATGAGCGCTTGTAAGAGTAGGATGAGCTGCATAAAGAATAGTGGAGAATGATGCGAACGGGAGAGATCGGAGATGCATATACGAGTATACAAATGTGCGGTAATGCTATAGTATAATCGACAGCTCAGTGTTTGTACTGGTGTGAGTGGACTTGCCAGCGCGAGGATCATCCGTCCGTGCATGCTACATGTACGTGTGTGAGTGATTATGCTTTTGCTCTCTTTCTTATTTTCTTTTACCTTCCTCTATTTCCTTCTTCCTCACAAATAAAATCCAATTAATTATAATTACCTAAGAATTACCAACAAGCCTTAAAGAAGTAATTATAAACATTATAAAATTATAAAATAGGATAAAAACCAACATTAAATTCTAAAAAAAAAACCATTAACTAATTAAGTCTTTCTAATAATATATTGTCTTTCCTTTGCTTTTATCATTATACTTAAATTTAAAAGCGCTTTTAAGTATATTTTTATTCCATACTAAAATTTTAAAGACTAATGAATGAATGCTGGCATGTAACAATATTACTGTTCTATTAATGTGAGTATTCGTTTTTTTTGTGATTTAAAAGTAATTTTATAAAAGTGCTTGTTTCATGGAAGCAAATGTTAGTTCTTCTTGAATTCCTTAATAATTTTTTTTTAAATTAGTACATTTTTAATAATTCTGTCAAATCATTTTTAAATTATAGGATTTAAAAAACGAATTATATGCTTCAGAAGTTTTCAATATGCAAATCCATAAAAAAAAATAAGTCCCACCTTAATAAGTACATACATATTAATTAAGGTACACTCGACTATGTAATATCTGTGATGTTGCAATTTTTGCAACACACAAGATTCCCGATTTTACGTATTTATTTGAATAAATTAGACAATGGCATTTCGGAGGTCACAGATGCTCCATGACTCGTTCTAATTTACTTTTATTTCTTATATATTAAGGCTGATCCGTTTTGTTTTTCTTTTGTATTATTTTCTCGGAGATCAACATCTGGAACATCATCTTTATTGTAAAAGGATCATCGATATCCAAGGAGACGTCCAAGGAGATTGCTTGATACCTTTTCGACTCAAGGATTTTAAATATTGTCGTCAACTCTACTTGTCTAGATGATTCATCTTGCGTTGTCTGCGTTGGATTGTCTTGGCTTGATGAGATGGAAGGATTTTGAATATTGCCGCCAAACTCCATCTACGTTGAAAATTGCCAACTAACCCCTCCTGATGACGATTCGTCTTGCGTTGTTGTGTCGAATGTCTTGGTTGGAGAAGGATTCGCGGTCAATCTCCAGCATAGCTAGTGAGACCTCTATAGCCCAGGCCCGTATTACTGCATTCTTAAATTATGTCTTTATGTCTTTTTTATTTTCTTATGTGCAAGAACCATATTATTGCCTGGTGAGCTGAAATTCATGAATTTAATAGTATTATCGGAGAGGAAAGACTTCGTTTCATCCATCGATTTATA
>CAJFCP010025394.1:39128-50866 GCA_904066005.1 Synergus itoensis
CCATAAAACCTTTTTCTAAAATATATACGCTCACAGGGTCGCACTTAGAATCGTTTGGAAAAATTTCTATTTTCACGGATTTCTAAGTCCGTTTATCCAACGTCCTTAAGGCGTCAATGTTATGTTATGTACACCTAGGACTATTATGACGTTATAATTGTACAGTATCACGCGCATGTTGCTTTGCGTCATTCTATTATTCTACTCCGATACTGGCCACCTGTGTGCGTTAAGGCAGTATTCTACTTTGAACGCTCGAAAAAAAAGCTATATTTGTGATTTTTTTTGAGATAATTATTGAATATATTGATGTAGGGTTTGTAAGGCTTAATAAATACACTCTTGAAATACATAAAAAATTTTTTTAAATTTATTTTAAGTACTTTTTATACACAAAATTTCAGTTGAACACAACACCTCAATTAGCGAGTGGGAAAACGGTGGGAAAAATATCTCAACAGCGGGTGGTCTGAAACAAAAAAATCATAGTTTTGCTACCAGATGTTCTTATATGTGTACAAAATATGTGGTTTAAATTTTATAAGAATCGGTCCAGTACTTTTTGAGATTTTTTTCCCACGGGATGTAAAAACGTGGTTTCGAGAAAAACGCATTTGAAGTTTTTTTAACTGAAAAATTATTAAAAAAAATTGACTTACTCTTAATCAGCGATGCCTGTACCGTATAAAACACCTTCAGATAGTTCCAGTCGAGCATTTTCATCTAATTTATCCTGTCTTCGTTGAGTTCTGCCTTCCTTGGATGCATTAGTCGATCGGCGGTTCTCTCGAAGTATGCGTTGCTGATCGCGCATCCTGGCATAGTGAGCAGCAGTTTCGCCAATTTTAATACCCATGAGCTCCATAATTTTCAAAACAGGTTGGAACCCTTCATTGAAAATACAAGCAGCAGTAAGACACGCAATTTTTACAATTTTTTCCCCATTGTAGATGTGCTTAGGTGCAATAGCCCAAACGGTGGAGTTGAAACACTCATTATTATTCTTAGCGTTTCCGCCTAAGCATCTCTCAAGCAACTCCTGTTTCGTAAGATCTTCGTAGATGGGCTTCAGCACTTCTTGTACGTCGGCAGCAAGTGCAGGAGGGTGTTCGAAATTCTCCAGAGTGTTGTTTGCTTGGGCTTTTTTGTACTTGCACCAGGAGTCTGAGAAATGCGTATGCTGCGGATTCGAGTTGGTTGAGATCTTATGGTAGAAGCCGGCCCAGATCTCGTTCCTCATATCTTCGATTGAATCCTTGTTCCGTTGAACAGTCAAACCATAATTCGTCGACAACTCTTTCATCAATTTAATTGTTAAATCGGCAGTTTTCACTATTTTGATGACGACCTTCGGCTTTTTAACAACTTTCTTCGCCGCGGATTTCTTCGCCGCAGATTTCTTCGGTGCAGATGTTTTTTTTCTAGTAGCTTTTTTTTTTGTTTTGCAGCTTCAGCTTTTCTCCTCTGGGTAAGAATTTTCTTAGCTTCACTTGCTCGTTTGAAAATTCTTTTGGCAACGTGCAAAACACACTCAAGTTTTTTAACAATAAAATCTTCGCCATAAGGAAAGGTATTGAGTAGCATTTTGAAAGTTTTATAGTCACCGTCACCGATGTAGAAACCGTATCGAACTGCAAACTTCTCTAACGATCTCAAAAACATTTTTACTACACCATCCACCTCCATCTTACCAGCGCTACCCTCGTGATTAGCGCTGCAATTGTTCTTATGAGTCTCGAACCACATTTCAAATTCTTCATAGTTTTTTTCCTTTTTCTGATAATCGCATGCTATACAGAAACTACACATTACGACAACGTCCAAAATTTTTTTGGTGTATTTTCCAATCAAAGATACGATGCCAACGAGCGAAGTATAACCTCTTTTTGCCCAAGAACCATCTCCAGAAACCGTCAAATTTTCACCGAGTCCTCTGTCAGTATTCTCCTTTTTTTCTTCGTCGATAGCCTTCCGTTGAACTAAGTCGAACACAGCTTTTACGGCGATTTTGATATTCTCGACGATGGCATAGTAAACTTTGATGTTCAAGCCTGTGCCTAGTTCCATAAGTCCACAAAATAAATTAATGCCATGAATTCCGATGCCGAGCAAACGAAACACGAACGTTATTCGACGATTAACTTCGTATCCAGAACTGATCATCGGACACGAGTCGGCGAATTTATCTCCACAATCACAAGTAACGCACACTTTGAAACCAAGACCTCGCATTCCATACTTTGAAAATTTAACTTTACTGTGACAAACGTTACACTCCAACCACTCAGACAACAATGAAAATACACAAAAGAATTGGATAATAGCGTAGCTTGCAACTTTTTTCAATTTTTACGTCAAAAGTCTGGTCGTTCAATTTTTTTAGATTTGCTGCCGACGCACTCGTGTAATTACTGCCTTTTTCATCGGTGTATTGATTGACTCGAAACTTACGTTTTTTGAATCCTTTTTCTGGACAATTATTTGTATCGTCTTCACGACGCACTTTCTTCGTATACATTGCAAATAGAGAATAAGCAGGGAATAAGAATAAAAATAAACCACGCTTAGATGTTACACGTTTTAATTTCTAAACACGACTACTACTTGTTTCAAGGTGTCTCTTTGCTCCGAAAATATAGAGCAGTCTCCACCGTATTGGTTGGGATAATCTCATGTATGATATTTGTAAAACGGAGTAGCAGCACGAGCGGATAAAGCCAGGTAAGCGGATGACTCAGCGCGCGCATAGATTTATGGCGGTCAGGTAGTTACTTTCGAGGGGTGAAAAGTGCAGTTAGAATGCTTGGATCTTTCTGGAATTTTAACACAACATTTTTGAATATATATACTTTCGAAAAATGTAAAAAAAATTTGATTTTTCGAAAGATTCAAAGTAGAATACTGCCTTAAATGTTACTACATCGTATACTCATTGACGTTATAACCTTTGTATTTAACAATCTGTCATTTTTGCTATCAAAATCGTCACAATATTCGTAATTCGTCCATTTTGTTAATTCTATTAACGAAGGAAAAAGAAAATAGTGATGAAAGTGGTGAATTCCTTACGTGCACATCAATCGAGTTTCGTGAATCAGCAAGAAAGGCTGGGAGCCTCTTACATTGGTACAACTTATTAATAAAATTTTTACAAATAGTTTCCTAATATATCGGTTTTTTTCAAGTCTCGGCGTATAAAGACCAACTTTCACTACTAGAAGCACTATGTACTATTGTGTTTTGTCAGTGAGAGCATGAGAGTATTTATCTATAAAGTATTTATAGAGTATTTATCTATAATCTAGCACTAGTGCGCCTCTTTAAATTCTGTGAAAAAGGCCCACCTAGTATAACGGGTTGTCAAGATACAGTAGCCCGAATTTTTGATAATTCATCCCGACCGCTAACTTTCAATTGTACATATTAACTCCAGACATAGTTATCCTATTTAACTTTCTTATGAAGGTTTTGGAAATGTCATTACAAGGTTTACAATACAAATAATCACTACACAATAAAAAAATTATTTCACCTTGATTTTTAATTTTTAAAAACGTTTTTGAGTTTTTCCCCAAATGCGGCATTTTTTATTTTATTTTTTTTAAAATTAGGCTAGAAAGAAAGCTTGATTTTTTCTCGTGAAAAATATCCAAAACGAATATGGGATGGAAAGTTTGGTGGAGTTATATAAAGCCAAACGAGTGCAGGATTTAAATAGATTGGATTGTTGGATTATTTGGGCTAGTGGGTCTTCCCGAGGGAGCTCCACCAGACACTCAGGCTTGTAAGCCTATTGTACCATACCCATAAAGGTATACTCAGGACATTCTCTTGATTGGCACCTTCATCGGGTTAGTCCTAGATGTTTTATACCCAGATTAACCTTTCACGGTGCCAGGCCTACCCATGGCACAGTGGCACACGCTGTGCTTATTTGCGAGCCTCTGTCCCTGCGCCGCTGGACGGCCACCCTTTGCCCGGCCAAACGCCGGCACATTGGTAGAGGCCATGCATCTTTGCAAGCCGTCTTGCCTCTATGCCGGGAGTAGCCCCTAATACTCGTAGACATTGGGTAGGGTATGGTAGGGTAGGGTGGGTGCAGCGATACGCGTATGGTTATCAGATTAGGCGACCATATCCAGAGAATTGTCCCGGAATATTTCACAAAATCGACCGATATCTCCAAGCCGCGTACATTCGACTCTCTCAAATTTGACGAAATCCAAAACGGAGACTCCCTCAAATTTCATCAAATTCATTGCCCCTATAGTCAAATCAATTGCTCATGCGTCATATCAACTGAGTATGCGTATTGCGTATAAAACAATATTTTTCAGTACTTTAAACTGTGCACCAATAGTAACCAATCAGATACCGAGTGCCATGGCATGCGCAGTGATATCACGTGTTTAGTGAGAAAGATGTTGGTGAAATTTGAGGGAGGAATGCAGTGAAATTTGAGATGGTGAAATTTGAGGGGTTAGAGTGTACACTGTACATGTACATGTACCCCTCGACATGGGACCGCACAGTGGGCCAGGCGATTCGGTTCCGTGACCAAAAGTCGAAAAACACATCAAAATGTATAACAATGAATTGCAAGGAAAAAGGTGCTGATTCAGAATCTAATGTCAGAATTTCAAAAAACAAAATAGTGGATCCAGTATGGCGGACGAGTATTTCAAAAAATTATTGGATCTATCTGAAACGTGTTATCTGTGGGTTTTCGAGGGAGCTGATTCGGAATCTGATCTCAGAATTTGAAAAAGAAAAAACATTTAACGGTTCCAATAGTAATATAATAACGATAATAATAAATAATCGTTCAGATTTCAAGGTAAAATTTGAATTTTTTGCAAATTGCAAAAAAGTGCTCCGCTTTTCTCTGCCATAACTCGTAATCTGTTAATATGAGAAAAACTTGTTTACAGTCTGTTTAACAAGAGCGTGTTCGCGATATTGTGAAAACTATTGGACATTTTTGAACGTTTTTTTTTTTTTTTAATTAAAGGACGTTTAAAGGACTAATGCGCAATTACTTAATAAATGGTCCAGTCTCCATCGTTATCCAGAATGGCCTGGCACCTTTTTGGCATGATTTCCACCAATTTTTTTTAGCATTTTTTAGATAAACAAATCGGGTTAATTGTGGTTTCTATTTCTCTAAAGAAAATACAGCACTTACATTTTTATAGTATTATTTGAAAAACCGGTTAATTAATTATTAAATTAATTTAAAATTAGTCATAATAAAATAGTTAATTGTTTATTTTAAATATAAATATAAAACTGCTTTCTTAAAACCACGATTTTTGATATATTTCAAGTTTAGACTTATGATAAAATGATGATTAACGAAACCCAATTCAAATGAGCACGCGTAATTTCCGAGCGTAGGGATTTAAAATTTCCTGCGTCACACGCCATTTTCGGTATTTGACCAATAAGGAAAAAGCGTTACGTTACGGATGATCTTTTTATAATAGGATACCCTCCCGAAAATTTTGAGGATTTGTGTAGCATTGATTTGCAAGGTGTTCTACATTGCCACATTTATGACATTTCATTTTTATTCTGTCACTCAGGGGGACATTTTGATTAGGTACGTATGGTGTTGTGTTGGCTTGGGCTCTTGGTAATGATATTGGTTTAAATTGTTATTTAGGATTGTATGGAATTTTTTGAGGAACTTGAGTGGTTTTCATCATGTTATTTTTGTTTTTTTCTTTCAACCAAACTTCAGATTCTAGGGCTTCCTGTAAGGCTTCGTTTATTGTTTTTGGTTTCATAGGCCGGACTTGGCTAGATATTTCATCCCTTAAATTAAAAATATACCTTTTAACAGCTGATTTTTCTTCCATCTTAAGTGCCAGTTTCCGCTCGATACCAGAAC
Organism: Synergus itoensis; assembly: GCA_904066005.1. Classification (NCBI taxonomy): domain Eukaryota; kingdom Metazoa; phylum Arthropoda; class Insecta; order Hymenoptera; family Cynipidae; genus Synergus; species Synergus itoensis. The sequence goes on from CAJFCP010025394.1 coordinate 45,022, forward strand.
TATGGTTGGATTGAAGTGCATACGTTAGCTCATTATAAATGCCTCGGAATTTTTGGCTGTATGCTTGAACGCTGTCAGAGCCTTGCCTGACATTTTCTAGTTTCGTTCTACATAATTCAACTGAAGTAGTTATGCCTAAGTTTGTATTTAAGACCTTGTATCATACGAGTCGATAGGTATGTGCCTAATAGATCGTTTAGCGTGACCTGTAATTTTTTCAGTTAAAATGTAGTCGAGTGATAGGCCTGGGTTATGGCAACGCATTTTAGCGCGTTTTACGCTTCTTATAAAGTCATGAATTCCTACGTCATCACTACCGTTGAGTGATTCCACTGTGCGTATTATTTCCTTTGCTGGGAGAAGAGATTCAATGACTGTGTAAATTTCTACTCTTTTTCTAGAATTAGCTGATGTTGCAATTCTATCTTTTGTGACATTTCTCATTACGTTTTCCTATTCATTACTTTCTTCATCGGACGAATCTCGAATTTCGCTCTCGCGATGCTCGTTGGGTGTCGTATCACCTTCCGTCGCTAAGGAATTTGTAGCTATGGCTAAATTTTTTATTTCGTGTCTTCGCGTGTAATTTTCTTCATTGAGCGTTCGGATATTGTTTTTTATCATTCTTTGACCAGTTTTTAATTCTGTCAATTTTGTCATGATTTGTTGTAACGCATCGGTGTGGTAGTCAGAGGTATTATTCAAAGATTGACGTCGAGAAATTGGAGTGGACCAGGTGGTGAAGTTATTGCGGACCGAAAAGAGTTATTTATCATAAAAATATGCTCTTCTGAGTCTGTTTCGTTGGTCGTAGATTGATTTTCCCGTGCCTTATCCCTATAGCTAGAGAAAGCCAGGTTTTCAGGTGTTTTCTTATTTTATTTGTTGTGTAAAGAATTTATCGGGTGTATGTGTTGCGTTATTTTGAATTTTATTAAGTTATTTTTAAACTCCTCATTTGCACAATCCTGCTACAAGGAGTACATGCAAAGTTTATTCGGAGTAATTCGATGATTTTTATTGTCGGTGGCAGAGCTTGCGAGCACGCCAAGTATACCAACGCCTAATTTTTTTTTTACAAAATTCTATCTTAAATACTACACTCGTATTTCCTTACTTTATTTACTGGTGCTCTTCTTTTTCCTAGCGTCGCTTTTTCCAGGGTGAACGATGACCGTAGACGTTGTTCTATTGCTTGGCACGAAGATAGGGGATGGTCGCTGACGTATCAGTGTACGAACTCCGGTTGGAATCTACGGATTTCTATCCGTTAAATGACTTTTTATATATAAATACAATTTTTTTATTTTATATATAAAATACAAAATTAGCTGTTTCGCTAATTACATCTAATTACATCTAAACCTACATTTTATTTTCTTTCTATTTCCATCTCAATCTCCTATTTTCTATCCTCAATGTGGTGCGCGGTTAAAGTGCGCATTGGGTCATAAAGGATCCATAGTGTAAGCCGCGTTAGTGTTTTCGCGAGTTAGTGAAGATTTTTTTTTTTGCTTTATAGGGTTACCATCTGGCTCTCGTGAAAAAGCAGGACGCTCAAAAATTTTCAAGCGATCCCTAAAAAAAAAGGTCATCAAGACCTCAGCAATAAAAAAATGAATGTTTTATATTTGCAATTATTGTTATTTAATAATTTAATTATCATTTCTATAAAGTAGCGTTCAGTATTATATTGAAACATACAACTGCGTTCGTAGAAAAATAAAAATATAAAGTATTTGCTGTGAAAAATCTTGGTTTTGTAAAAAAGCACGACATTTTGCCTATTTTCAAGAAAAAAGCAGGACAGCAGGACAGACCTCGAAAAAGCAGGACATGTCCCGGAAAATCAGGATGGATAGTAACCCTAGCTTTAATTATTATTTTCTCGTATTTGTATGATCAAAAGAAAAATTTCATGTAATTCTGGACAGTTTTTCAATGGAAAAAATAAAATTGAAATAAAAAAATTAAGCAATAAATATGCTTTAGAATTTAATATCCTGCTTTTTCTATGGAATTGCTTGCATGAATTACTGCAGAATATTCTCATTTTTAAGTTCTTTAACCCTCTGTTTACACACATGGGTCTTTTGTGTCCTGTCCAGTTTTTTAACTGTTTTTGGCTTTCAAAAAATCTGATAAAATTCAGAGTTATGTTTTCAAGTGTCTACTACACGATCCAATTGTTGTTAATGTCAAATGTTAGAAACTTTTTTAAATAGAAAAAGAAATTTGCGTAGAAAATGGAAAAAAGCGATATTTGTTAAAAATTTCATAATTTTACAACAAATAAATTTGAAAAAAAATCGTTGCAAGGTTTTAAATCTTAGACCATGACCTTCAAAAAAATATTTACCCATTGACAGCGGCTTCAAAAAATTGAATTAGTTTGATACGAACTCTTTTACGTAAATAAAAGTGACAGGGACCGTAGCTTATTGGGGGGAATAGTGCAAGAAGTCGTTTTTAAGTCGTAATGCTTATCTGAGGGTTCGTGAAATAAAAGTCTTGAACACGGGCTGTTAGGTCAGACTTAACTTTATTTCGTAATAATATGTATTTACAAACGGCGACACACTTTCTCGTGATTTACAATATTTCTCATCGGTTTTCGTTCGGAGGGTAGTGGAGGTGAGGGCGAAAGGAGAGGGGAACAAGTCAGGGGAATATACAATGTGTCGTGAGATCCTGGGGGAGTTGGAGTTTTTATCGGGGAGACAAGAGGGGCCGGAGAGGGACAGAGTTTCTGAATGTGTTGGAGGAATTTAGATGTGGACGAAGGGGTGCTTCTTATGGGCGAGAGAAGGGGAGTTGGGGGGATACAAGGTTCCTGTAGTATTTGTTCAATCTCGGAGTCGGTTGGCGATCCGTTTTCCGGGAGAGACGGGGCCGGAGTCGGCGATCGGGCGTCGCGTCCTTTCGAGTTCCCCAAGAAGCGTTCGAGGTGCGAATAATCTCGCTCGGAGGTTGGCGAGCTCGTTGCGGATACCTCCTTCCTCGGAGGGGTCCGGGCTAAAGGTCCCGCAGGTGTTTGCGACAGGCTCTACGTTGTCAGAAAAACCCGGTTGGTTTTGATAGTGAGCGCACTGGGGCTCTGATATTCCTTCCTCCGATGGGTCGGGACTGGATATTCTGCAAGGACGCAGAGTTAGATCTGATTTTGTCAGACGTCCCCGCGGGTGGATAAAGATGGGTACTCGAAGCGTCTCAGGTCGTGGCGGTCGGCGAGCGGCCGAGGCCAGGTAGGCTCGATAATGGGCTGCCAAGTGCGGGTTCACGTCGATTTGACGTAGGGAAGTCGTGGCTCTTCGATTAGTTAGCGATCGCCCACAATAAGTGGGTCGCACGGGACCTGTTGCGTAACCTCATTCAGCGAGCGTGGGTCGCGAGTAATAAGCAGCAGCCCTAGCTCGGTTCCGTCTTTGTCGATGATTCTGGAAAAGCACAGAAGGATGTAGACTCTGGTGTTGAAGAGTGAAGATACATCAACTTTTTACCTCCAGAGACGGGCTGCGTTCCTCCGCGAGGTAAACTATGTAGAGGAGGCAGCGAACGATCTCCGGTGTCGTGGGTTGCGGTGACGTCACGAAAGTGCAAGAAATCGTGAATACGGCAGTTATTGAGAGGGGAAAATGGGTAGAAGATGTTGTTTTAAATAAAACTCACCATTTTCGTTGGAACTTAAGATCGTTTATTTTAAAAACTTGTTTTATACTGTCTGAATGCCAGAGGTTCGCGTCACTAACTATCCTAGTCTCTTCACTTACTAGCCTAGTTCTCGCTCACAAGACGTCTGAGAGAGACCCTAGCATAGTAGTGGTAAATTTGAATAGGTGTTAGGGCAGGTAGCCCAAAGTCCCGAAAGGTCGCAAGGCGGTACGGACTACGTGATTTCGTTGCCGAGAGGTGTGCCAACTCGGGTGATGCGCCTAGAGGTATGCTAGCTAGGCGGAGTGCTGAGTCCTAGAGGTATGCTAGATAGATCAGCTTGCTTGCGGAGCGGTTATCCTCTCCCAAACCTTGTGACGATTTTTTGTCGCGCACGCCTTTTTAAACCCTAAGGGCCCCGAATAGTCGTGTGGTGAGGGCAGAGTTGTTTGGAGGGAGATGCGCGAGATACATTTTCTCAGTCTCCGCGCTTACTCAAGTCCCCGTCACGCTACACTCGCAGTGAAAGTAGAAATTGTCCTCGCCGCGCCGTAGTCAGACGTAAGTCTGAGTATTTCGAGGCGCAGATTCTTTCCCTTTTTCCTAAACTATTTTTAGTTTTATTATTATTATTCTCTAACCTAAACTTATTTAAATTTATTTCCGAGAGAGCAATGTCGTTTAAGTATTGCGCATGGGCGTGTATCAAGTTAAAGAACTGAAAAATGAGAATATTCTGCAGTGATTCATGCAGGTAATTCCATAGAAAAAGCAGGATATTAAATTTTAAAGCATATTTATTGCTTAATTTTTTTATTTCAATTTTATATTTTCCACCAAAAAACTATCCAGAATCACATGAAAACTTTTTTTTTTTTGATCATACAAATACGAGAAGATAATAATTAAAGGAAAACAAAAATCTTCACTAACTTACGAAAACACTAACGCGGCTTACACTATGGGTCTTTTAAGATCAAACGCGCACTTTGACCACGCACTGCACTGAGGTCAACGAAGTGGCTGCAATGCCACTTACACAATATGAGCCTCTTACTACCTAGTTTTTTTAGGGGGAGGAACCAAACTTCCATTATTTCTCAAAGATGAGATATTCCAATTTGAGAAATCGTTTGTGCCTTAAAAGACCCATAGTGTAAACGGAGGGTTAACTAATTCAACTTTTTGAAGCCACCGCCAATGGGCCTATATTTTTTTCAAAGGTCACTTTTTCTGGTCTTCAAATAATTCAACTTTTTGAAGCCGCTGCCAATGGGTCCATATTTTTTTTTAAGGTCATAGTCTAAGCTTTAAAACCTTGCAACGAATTTTTTTTTAAATTTATTTGTTGCAAAATTATGAAATTTTTAACAAATATCGATTTTTTTCCATTTTCTACGCAAATTTCTTTTTTTATTTAAAAAAGTTTTTAACATTTGACATTAACAACAATTGGATCGTGTAGTAGATACTTGAAAACATAACTCTGAATTTTATCAGATTTTTTTAAAGGACAGGACATAAAAGACCCATGTGTGTAAACGGAGGGTTAAAGAGAATAAGCACTGATTGAAGTGAATAGGTGATGAGATTAAACCTAAGTAGTTCGCCAATATACAAAATGAAGGATTAAAACGTATGAGTATAAAAACGGATACAAAATCACTAAAACGGATAGGGACACCAGATAAGATTATTATTCAAACAAATAGGCGAATAGCCATCAGATAAAAACGGATCAAAGAGTATAAAAAAATATTCAAACGGATACTTATGGATAGATGACGGATTGAAACGGATAAGGTTTCAATCCGTTTACTTCTAGCAATGTATACTTAGATATTTTGGAGCGTTGATTACGAGTATTATGGGGAAAATTGATTTAAGGGCATTGCATAAACGAACTTTAAAATTTGTGTGGCTACACCAATGGGCGTTTCTTATGTATCGAGGTATCTGATTGGTGTAGACAATATGGCTGTACGGGAAATGACATATAAATTGAAATTTCACGCCGGGAATATTATAATTTATGCATAACTCCGACACTTACGGAAAATTCGAAGGTGTCACAGAAAATTCTATAACTTTCAGCTACACATCTGTACGAGAGAATTTCGAAATAGATTGCGCAAAAATCCGTATTTTGGGTCCAAAGTGGTCGGGACATCGCAAGAATACTATCTGATAGAGA
>CAJFCP010025395.1:0-13942 GCA_904066005.1 Synergus itoensis
TAAGTCGACTTTTACTACCTTTCCTGTTTTGTCAAAGTTTACCTAACTTTTCTGCAGTTCTCGGCGTTAATGGGTTAATTGAAAAAAGTCAGAATGATAAATTGTTTGACTTTCTGAGTACCACGAATATCCGTAAATAGAATTTGTAACTTAAAAAAAGTGGTTTCAAAAGTTTTCAAAATGCTCCTTTTCAAAATGCTTCAAAACCTCTCAGTTTCATTCAGGTCCGCATTGCGACGTATAAGTAATCTAACCTAACCTAACCTAAGGCGAAAAAAAAACGATTTTTTTTTTTGAAAACAGGTTTTATTACTTACTGAAAAATGTTCTATAGTTCCAATAATGCACATTTCAAAAAGTTACAGTAATTTTTTAGGGTAAATCTGCTAGAGGACCAAAAAAAAGGTCTATTATTTGAACAGTAGAACTTTCGTCAATGACTGGGCATCGCCTTGTAACTGGACCTAACCCCGCGTATTATACAATTGAACTATTGAAGTATGAATTTACCTCAGACTCAAAGAAGATTTCGAGTGAATTATGGCACTGACACATTAGATAGCTTAAAATTTTATTGCCTTCGAATTTACGATATAAAAATACGTGTCTTACTCTAATGATCTTCTTACTAACAATATAGAAACCTTCTAAAAAAAACGTTATCAACGCGCGCGGCTCGCTTCGCTCACAAGTTTGTGTGCGACTAGGGCGCTCAATTTGCGCGTCGCGCTTCGCGTTCGGTATTCTTTATGTGCAAATTACATAATTCGTTTTTTAATTCAAATGAAAAGAGAAATTTATTTAATTGAGGTTCTATCGACCTTAAGGAACACACAATGCCGCCGCGAGCTTCTCCTGGCCCCAGGGCTCTATATTATGATGCACACCCCGCACTCTTTTTTTCTGACGATGATTAAAAATAAAAAATTTCAACTTTCAAGTCCGTGAGCCCTCTGTGGGGCACCGGGGTATTATCCCTGCCTACTACACCCTTCTCTCGGCGATTCTGGGAACACATTCTCATCCGGACACTCGCGCTTTGCGCTCGATATTTGATTTAAAAAATGATTTAAACCTCCCGTTCCGCGCTCGGTTATGTCCAATCTAAAATAGATACAAATAAATAATTAACAATACGTGTTTTCCGACATTTTCTGAAGGTTAGTATTAATTTTCGTGATTAAAAATTTTTAACAGCAATTTTACTTGATCGTTTAAAAGAAAAAATTCTTCCCTTACTCATTTTTTTAATTATTTCGCGTTGTTTGGCTCAAAAATTAAATTAGAAATATTCCAGTACCATTTTCCGTGTTTAAAAAACAAATTATGCCTCCTACCACAAAATGTTCGACAGAAAAATTCACAGGTTTTTATGGCAATCTTATAGGGATTTAAAAAAAAAAACGTTTTTTTTCTCTTCACTTTTTTTCACATCGTGCGTTTCTTGGCTTAAAATTTTAATTTTTTTTTTTAATTTTGTAAATGCTATAGTTTAGATAATTTTCTTTTTATCGAAAAAAGTTATAAGGATAAACTGTTGAAATTTTTTAGTACTATGAATTTTTAAAATGGTCTAATTTTTTTAATTTTTGTCCAAAATGGCTGGCTAAGGAACTTGACCTTCATTTTAGGACACTAATGGCCGATTTCTTCACCACCGGATAAAATTTATCTTGCAGATAAACCCTGAATCCACCAATCAGAAATGGTTAAATAGGGTTTATCTGCAAGATAAATTTTATCCGGAGGTGAGGAAATCGGCCATAAAAGAGGATACCAAAGACTAATCCAATAGATTAATTCTTTCAACAGTTATCGTGCTTACAGAAAAATCTAATAAATTCTTTTATGAGAATGTAAAAATGAAATCGCTTAAAATAATAGAAATCTTTTGAAATCTTTTGAAAATCCATACATGTTTTTAATTCTTTTGATATTTCATGACATTTCTTTATGTGATTTAAAATGCTTTTAAATTTTTTGAAGTCCTTTAAAAGCCTTAAAAATTAATTAAAATCCTTCAACGTCTTTTAAAATACGGCCTGAATCTCTTGATAATATTTTAAATCCTTTAAATTCCTTTAAAATATTTTGAAAATTGAAATTTTGAGCAAAATAACGCGAGATAAAGAGAAAGTGATGATGATGATGATGATGATGATGATAATGATAATAATAATAATAATAATAATAATAATAATAGTAATAATAATAATAATAATAATAATAATAATAATAATAATAATAATCTCGTGTGGGGTTGCTAGTCCCCCATCGGGCGCCTCCCCAGGTTGCGTATAGGGGAACGCCTCCCAGACATGGGGGGTATCGGGGAAATTAAATACCTGAGGTGGACAAAAACTAGCTAGGGGAAGGAACCCCGAATATTAAACCAAAAATGGAAAAGTGTGGGAAAAACAAATTACCCCAAGAGAGTAGAAATTTCTCCACCGATTCCGATCGGGTTAAATCCCCGGTGGTCGGTGCCGGTTCCAAGGATTTTTGGGGGAACCAAACACACGAAGTATTAAGAGAAGGAGAACCCACGCCATCATGGATGGGAGTATGGAGTACCGTTCTTGTTCCCATGGAACAACAGAAAAAAAGTATGGAGGCGCTACATAACGCTATAAAATGCGCCAATGAAGCTCTCCCGAAGAATGCACCAATGCCAGTAAAAACAAACATGGCACTAGCAATGGAGCCTGTGAAAAGCATGCAAAACACCGGTGTAGCTCTAAAAGCAGCAAGGGTTAACTTGGACAAATAATTGTCGGGAAAAATGTTACCCATAAGAGTGCGCAGGCAAACGGAGAGATCCGCTTCGCTGGGGAACATGGTTGCCACTCCGCAACCGAGACCAGGAAAGCGAGGCGCATCAAAAACCCCGGAGGGGAATACCCCAAAGAGGGGAAAAGAAGAGGAAGTCTCCGTAGCCACTCGGAAAAACCTGGAGACAGAGATGGGGGCAGAGACAGGAGAAGTCTCTTCCAAAAAGGAAGACGGTCCATGGCAAGAGGCCAAAGGAAAGAAGAAGAAACCCTCAAAAAAGAAGAGCGAAGTAACACCGAGATCTAAGCGAGTCAGGAGATCCAGACCCAGCGATGCGATCAAGCTAACGGCGAAGGAAGGTCAGTCTTACGCAGATATCCTGAAAGATATGAAGAAGAGCGTAAACCCGACAACCACGAGCACGGAGGTCCTCTCGATCAGGAGAACTAAAAAAGAAGAGATCCTCATTGTTCTCAAAAAAGGGCAAGACAATGCCGCTTTCAGCCAAGAGCTAAGCAACGCGATTGGCGGAAAGTCAAGTCAAGTCAAGGCGGAAGTCAAGTCCTTGATCACCAAGGAATCCTTAGAAATAAGGGACCTTGATGAAATGACCACAGAAGAAGAGACAGTTGCAGCTGTGAAAGCAAAACTGGGGAAGGAGGACTTGCAAATATCTTGCAAGTTACTCACGAGGTATGGAAAAGCCAAGGCAGCAGTAATACAGCTGCCACAGACTGATGTAAAAATCCTCAAAGAGGTGGGTAAAGTCAAGATCGGCTGGATCAATTGCAGAATTCGCGAAAGAATCGAAGTACCAAGGTGCTTTAAGTGTCTTGGATACGGACATACGATCAGGAACTGCAGTGATCCCGATAGAAAAGAAGCCTGCTGGAAATGCGGTGAAACGAACCACAAGCACAATGAGTGCACAAACACCCCAAAGTGCACGACATGTGCGGACAAGGGAATGGTGGAGACTAAACACCTTCCAGGCAGCCGCTTCTGCCCCACCTTTAGACTGGAGCTGAAGAAGAGGAGGAACGAGCCAGGAACATAAGGATACTCCAAGTGAACCTGTGTAGGAGCAAAGCAGATTTAGATCTGCTGAAACAAACGGCCAAAGAGAGGAAAGCCGATATATTGCTCTTTAGCGAGCAATGTAAAAAGCCAGACCTCTCAACCTGGTATCAAGACATAACTGGCAGGGCTGGGATCCAAATCCTTAACCCAAGGCTACAAATTAGTCAATTCCAGGAAACCGACAGTGGACACGTGTGGATAGAGGTGGAAGGTATGCGGATTTACAGCTGCTACTTTTCGCAGAACGATCACCCGAATAAGTTCGAAGCGGAGATCCAGGACCTCGAAGAGAGTGTAAGGGCAGCAGGGAAAGAAGCCCTCATAATCGGCGATTTCAATAGCAAATCGCCGCAATGGGGCGAAACCAGGCTGGACAAGAGAGGAGTCATCGTAGAAGAGATGGTGGCAAGGAGCGACCTAACGGTCGTAAATACAGGCCAAGAGTTCACCTTCACAAGAGGTGACTCAGGATCAGTAATCGACCTGACAATAGCGACTGCCGGAATAGCCAGGAGAATAACCGACTGGACTGTTCTCGACGAGGAAACTCTAAGCGACCATCGGTATATAGAGTTCTCTATTGACCAGCACACTAAGAGAGGAAAGACGACAGAAAGTCGGGACAAGAAAACCAAGAACCCGTCTTGGAACACAAGGAAACTAGACGAGGGAAAGCTGTGGCTCTTTCTGGAAGAAGCAAGATGCATCGACGAGCTCAATTGGGTGAAAAAACCCGAAACAACGGAAGCCCTAGTTGAAGCTACTCGAAGCAAAGTGATCGCTGCATGCGACGCGTGTGCACCACGACGTAAATTCGACAGGAACATAGGGAACTCTATGTACTGGTGGAATGAGGAACTGGCACGACTGCGTAAAGAATGCCTGAAAACGAGGAGGGAGAGTATCCGATCCAAGGGAAACAGGACCCGTAAGACCAAATGGAAGGACGCAAAGAAAGCCTTCAAAAAAGCGATGAAAGAGAGCCAGTCAAAGTGCTGGAAGGATTTGATTGCTGAGGTCGAGAGGGACACGTGGGGTTTGGCGTATAAAATAGTTACCAAGAAATTGGTAACTAGACAAAAGACCCCAGGACTGGATAACCCGCGGTGGGTCAGGAAAATAATCAAGGCACTCTTTCCACGGAAAGGAACATGGGTAAGAAAGGAGTGGAAGGACGTGGTGGTGAAGGAGGAAGATCTCTTTACCCTGGACGAACTAAAGTCGGCGGGAGCCAAAATGAAAACGGGCAAAGCACCAGGCCTGGATGGGATACCGAACGTAATCTTACGAAAGATTATCGAAGTATACCCGGGCATGTTGCTCGAAACATTCAATGCCTGTCTTCAGGAAGGAGTGTTTTTCAGCGACTGGAAGAAGCAGAAGCTGTTCCTTCTTAGGAAGGGAGACAAACCGCTGAACGAGACATCGTCCTACAGGCCAATATGCCTTCTGGACTCAATGGGGAAGCTTTTGGAAGGGCTGATCCTCCAACGACTGATCACTCACATGACCGGAGAATACAGCCTGTCCCAGAAACAGTTTGGATTCCGAAAAGGCTACTCGACTGTCGACGCGATCCAGACAGTGGTTGACATGGCAAGGAAGGCAAGGGATAAGACCGGGAGACTGAAGAAGAAGGGGTTTTGCGCTCTCGTCTCAATAGACATCTGCAATGCCTTCAACTCAGTACGGTGGGAAAACTGCATTGAAGCTCTAGAGAGTAAAAGGGTTCCAGCATACCTGATTCGTATGCTAGACAACAATCTGAGCGATAGATGGGTGGTCTACAAGGGAGACTCTTGGACAATCAAAGAGGAAATGACGTGCGGTGCACCACAGGGCTCAAGGGTAGGGCCTGTCATATGGAATGTCACATATGATGACTTCCTGAAAATAGAGCTTCCCGAAGGCACTGAATTGGTAGGATTTGCAGACGATACTCTTATCGTCTGTGCAGCGGAAAACGTCGACATCCTGGAGCTGAGGGTCAACGAGAGCCTGAGGAGAGCCAAGCGCTGGCTGGATGGGAGAGGCCTTCGAATGGCCTTACACAAAACAGAAGCAGTGCTGGTCACAGACAGGAGATCCTTTAGGATCCCTAAAATAGAACTGGAGGGGACGGAAATAAAGTGGAAAAACCAACTCATCTACCTCGGAGTTGAGTTGGATAGGAAACTAAACTTCCGTCACCATGTAGTAAAAGTGATGAACAAGGCCATCGAAAGCAGAGGAAATATCTCTAGGTTAATGCCCAACGTGGAGGGACCATGAGAAGCGAAAAGGAGAGTCCTCGCGTCCGTCTTTCACTCGAAACTGCTTTATGCAGCACCAGTGTGGGCGACGGCCGCGGCAAACTACTCCTTGGGGGAAATGCTAACATCGGCGCAGAGAGGTATGGCATTGAGGATCACCTCGGCCTACCGCACAGTGTCCACCAGTGCGATACTTGTTCTCGCAAGTGTCCCGCCGATAGACCTCCTAGCCCTTGAAAGGAAGGAGATCTATTGCCAGAGCAAGGAACGAGCTTGCCTCACAAACGAGGAAGAGAACAGGCGAATCAAGGCCGAGGTGAAAAAAGAAGCCAGAGCCAGACTAACCCGCGAATGGCAAGAGCGCTGGCTCAAAGCAAGCTCAGGCAGATGGACGCACCAGCTCATTCCACAACTCCTCACGTGGTTGGGAAGAAAGCATGGTGAAGTCGGTTTCTACCTAACGCAAGCCTTAACCGGACATGGATGCTTCAATGCGTACCTCAATCGGTTCAAAATCAGGCAGTCGGAAGCTTGCGACTTCTGCAACGACCCCATGGACGACGCCAAGCACACGTTGTTCGTCTGTCAAAGGTGGCAGACATACCGAGAAGAGATGAATACCGAAACGGGCATAGAAGTTAAGCCCGTAAACATGGTCTCTCTTATGGTGGAGTCTGAGGAAAAGTGGAGGAGCATAGAGACATTTATTGTCGAAACTATGCGCGACAAGATCCCCGAGAACCGGAGATTGGCGGCAACGGGTGAAGCCTAGGCATCAAAAGGTATCCGCAAAGACAGGGATGACGGAAGAGTCGCTAACGCGACTATAAAGGGACCTCTGCTCTCGAAGTGAAGCCCTCACGGGCAGTACCGCGAACAGATTCATAGGCCCAGGAAACGGAGGTTTTAGGTTTAGTCGGTATGTCCAGACCCGTCCTGGGAGAGTCCGGCACAACGTCTATCAAAGATTTGCCTTTTTTTCCTTCGGTTAAAAAAAAAAAATAATATTAATAATAATAATAATAATAATAATAATAATATTGGTTTTAAAAATAATAAATAGTATAATTTAAAAGACCTTTAAAAAATCAAATAAAATTGACTTTTTTTTAAGACCAATTCATTAAGATAATTCTTTTAATCGTCTTTTTAATGATTTATTTTAATATATTATCCGGTAAACAGATCAGAGCGCGGAGCACGAGATTTAGATAATTTTTAAATCAAATACCGCAAGTGCGAAGCGCGAGTGACTGGTGAGAATTTGTTACTTCAGGTTGATAGAACTTTAAGTAAATAAATTTCTCATTGCTTCTGAAATCAAAAACAAATTTTGTAATTTGCACATGAAAAATATACAAAATCAAGTGCGAAGCACGACGACCGAATCGCGCGATGAGAATGTGCATGCATGCGGATGTTGTGCCACGCATAATAATTGTTATTTGGGGCATTTAACCGTGTTCTACATACATATATTAATCAATTATTATTTTTCTAAAAGTATAAACTCTGCAAGTTTAAGAATAGTACATTTCGATACTAGTGCATGAATGTGATTTTAGCCTTGTGTGACTGTTTGCGCACGAGTGAAGCGAGTGTGAAAAGGTCACACTCATGTACTTCTCGTACATGTATCGAACCGTATTTTTTGACCTGACGTGTGCGAAGCTCGATTTAGCATACGCTTCTTTGACCCAGCGTGTACGAAATCGAATTTCGCGCACGGAGTGTCAAAAAATTTATTTATTTGTGTATTTGTGTAATTTTACGTAAATTGAACGCAAAATTTCAAGAAATAAAAAAAATTTTTAAAAAGGCAGCTGACAAAATGATTCTGGCAGTGCTGCCAAAGTGGACAGCCTGTGCGCATACCGTGCGTTGGCTTCTCGGTTGGTATTGATTGTACCGTTTTAATTGGTTAGATACGTTAAGATTTTTTCTAAGGCGCATTGTCATCTAGTATCTACTTAACCCCGGTTTTCGAATTTAATATTTTTGTGACCAATTGAGATTATGGGCCAACTGAAACTATGGTACAATCAGATACAATACTACCAGCTTAACGCTGGAGAAATTCAGCAATTTGCTGTAATCTGGCACGCGATTCAAAATCGTATTAAATTAATTTTATTTTAAACGCGCGCGTAAAATTTTGACCAATGACAGCTTATACTGTTGGATCACGCATCCAGTGGTTTCAGATTGGTTGCGATAATTATTAATACTAATCAAAAAATAGCAGTTCCCTTAACTTTCGTGCGCAAACTTTGATGTCCATCGAGAATCGATCATTTTCTGCTCATTTTTTGATGCATAAACTGTGAACTTTCCGTACAGTGTTTCAAAATACTATTTTTCCCTTTATTAGTTACGTAAAAGAAATCAAAATTTGATATTTAGGACTCAGACCCAAAATTCTACCCTTATTGCATCCGGACCCTTAATTGATTGGTGAATTTAAAAAACTTCTATAAGCAAATTTAATTATTATGATTTGCTCTATGAGGAAGCTCAGTGTTCATGAAATTATCATAATTGAACTACACCACAGAATAAACGTACCTAAACTTCTTGACAGCAGTTTTTTCACTTGTGGTTTTAAAATTTTTTCGAGAATTTGTGGAATTTTTAAGGATTCAAATATATTAGAAAAAAATCGACAAGGCCCAGGAATAAAAATTGGAAATATCCCATATTTTTAAAATGTTGAATTATGTAATTATGGAAATTATATATATATATTTTTTTTCATTTGAATTTACAATTAAAGTGGATCTGAGTACACTACTTTTTCATTTAATGACTATATTGATTTAAAGAATTTTTTTATTTTCGATCCAACCTAATACCGCTAATGTAGATAAATAATAGAAGTAACTTTTTTCCAGATTTGAGTAATAAAGTAAATTTATTACAACTTTTGCGAGATTTACACCCCTTATGTGTTCTAAAGCTAAACTTACCTTGTTGCATTTAACACATCGAGTTGCAAATTTATCTTCATAACATCCAGCACAGTAAATTTCCTGTTCACGTGGGATGAAACTCTTTGTTCCAATCGGGTTCTTACACACAACACAACAGAAACATTTCTCATGCCACTGTCGTGTCTTGTATTCCATCTTCTTGGTACCTATAACAAATAAAATACAATAAAATTTTAGAGAATACAGAAATGTTTTCCGTAACTATAGTTTTGAATAATTTGTAGAATAAATTCGAATCAACTGACTTTACATTGTTAAAAATAAAAACGAAAATTAAATCAATTTTAATAGCGATTTCATTAATCAATCTAAAGTTTTAAAAAGTTGCTCTGTTAAGAACACTAAAACTGGTTTAAGTTCTTCCGTTTTAAATACACATTTTCCTATTGTATGAAATTATGTACTACTACTTCTCCGCTACTTCTTTCTTAAGGAATAATAGTCTATCATTTTCGGTGTTATTACATTCTCATCAGAGAGAATGTATTAGATTTGTCTAAAATTTGACCCCCCCAGTTTTTGTCAAATGTCCACGTTTTGGGACCCCCTGAACCCGAAAAACATGTTTTTACGAATGTGTGTCTGTCTGTCTGTATGTCTGTCTGTAGATTTTAGTTTGTTGCCACGATAACTGTCGAAAAAATTGACCGATTGGAGTGGCCTTTGTTACATTTGTTTAGTGTCCTAAAATGAAGGTCAAGTTCGTTGGTCAGCCATTTTGGATAAAAATTCAAAAAGTTGGAACATTCTGAAAATTTTTGAAACCACTTTTTTTTAATTTACAAATTCTATGCACGGTTGTTCGTAGTACTCAAAAAGTCGAACAATTCTTCCTAATGACTTTTTTTGATAAAAAAAAAAAATTGAAAGACCTATAACGTTTTGAAAATCCAAAAAAATGAAAGAAAACTTAAATTAGAAGCCAAACAACACACGATATGAAAAAAAGTCCAAAGATGAAAAATGTTTCTTTTTGAACGCCTTATAGGATAGGCATAACAACTTTTTGAATTTCCTTAAAAAATCGAAAATTCAAATTTTGAGCCAAATAACGCGAGATGCAGAGAAAATGATAAGAAACATAATTATTGGTCTTAGAAAGATCTACAAGTTTTCTTTTGGCCATTTTTCAATAGGATGAGTAGTTTTCGTTTTAATCATGAAAAATATTGTTAAACAGAGCCGAGCGCGAAGCGCGAGTGCCCTGATGAGAATGTGCTCCTTAAGGTCGATAGAACCTTAAGTAAATTAGTTTTCTTTTGCATTCAAAGCTGTAATTTAATTTAGTTAAAATCAATTTAATTAAATTTAAATTTAAAGTAATTTAAAAAAAAATAGGTATAAGAGTCCTTATATTTGTATTTATTATATTATTGCAATATATTTATATTGCAATTATTTTAAATAATATGTTTCAAACATATTTTAAATGCATTGGAAGAAAAAAACAATATATTTCTATGAAAACATGAACACAAATTTATAATTTTTTAGTATAACATTGTTATAGACAATTACTATTGTTATAGACATTGATGAGATATGGTCATTATTTATTACGAGTATTATTTTTATAGGACATTTCAGCATTTTTGTCAACAAAATCCATGTATTTTTTAACATAATTTGTTTATAATAAGTAGAAGGAGAAATTTCATGAAATTTTACTTCGCTATTATTCAAAGAATGTAGTGGGAAAATTCAAAACGCATATGATGAAAATGATTATTATAATTATGCCTTAAATTTAATACTAAAGATTTATGATAAAAATTGAGTTTTATAGCAATTAGAGTCACGTGATTAAAAACTATAAAAATCCAATTTTCGTAAATTAAGTTAATATCTTAGTTAATATGCCTACATACGTAAATATCTGGAAATATCTAAAACCATTATGGTAAATTTTAAACATGACGATTTTTTATTATATTACGCTTACTTACTGTATGTTTATTTTTATTGTAATAATTATCCTCTCAAAAGATATCAGTAAATCTCCAAATTGTCAGGAAAGACAGCCGGGTTCAGGAAAATCGAGGAAAATCAAAATCCAAAAAACCGTTTTTGAGTTATAGCCAAAAAACGATTTTTGGGAAATTTTGCATTTTTACTAATTTTATTATGAAACCATCTAATTTTGTCGAAATGTCAATGATTTGTGCAATTTGAGCAAAGAATTTCAAACTGATATCAGTATATTAGTAAATATTTTTTTTATTTTGCATTTTCGTGATAGCAGTAAACTAATTTACTTAATTATCAAATACGGAGGTAAATAGCCTAGTTTTGACAAAAAATATTTATTATTCAGAGCGTAAAGTTGCGGAAACTAAAATGCTCTTATGGTAAAGTATCACATGCCCTTAAGAAATACGTTTATCTTGCACGATTTCAAACAAAAATAAAAATCAAATAAATTTTCAAAAACCAAAATATTCTCTTGACCATATTATCACATGCCCTTAGTGCTTACAATTTTAGAAAGCTTAATTTATAAATGTGCATACAAAATTAATAGGGGAAATAGGTTAAGTTGAAAGTCGTAAAGTCGCGCGCCTTGGCACGCGAGAGACATCTAGTGTCTAATACAACATTCTAATCAATTGTCCGGATGTATGTGTGTGTGGATGTGTGTGTGTAACTGTCTATGGATGTCGCCATTTTTTGTCGCCCTATTAACTTAAAGATAGTTGTAGATAAATTGATGAAATTTATAGGGTATATTGGCACCACCAATATCTCAAAACGTGCCAAAGGATTTTTCAAAATATTGAATTTTAAAATTTTTATGTAGATTTTGAATTTTTGTAAAATTGATTTTTCGACTATAACTTCTTAAATAATGAAAATTCAAAGCTTATGTGAAGAAAAGAAAGATTCCTTTCGTCGAGACGAATCGATTGACCTGTGTGATTAATGGATTTAATTGAATTTAAAGAAAATTGTGATTATTTTTAATTTTGAAAATTTTTAATTTTTCATATATTAGTTCAAATAAAAACACTAATCCTACAGGTCAATCGATTCGTTTCGACGCAAGGAATCTATGAATGATGAGGTCGAAAAATTCTTTGTTTCGAGAAAAAAGAATTCATTTGCAACTTCATCATAATGAGGAAGCAAAGTGTTCAAAAAATGAGCACAAAAAATTTAAATATAGTTAAATTGTAATACCCGAGATCGGATTCACAGCTAGTTTTTTAAGAATATTTATAATATTTATTTTATCAATGCAATCAATAATATGACCACGGGTGTTCTATTTGACTATACTTATATTTTTTTAGCACTTTGCTTCCACATTATGATGAAGTTGCAAATGCAACGATTTTCTTAAATATTAAAAAATATATAGGTTTAATTTTTTTTCTCGAAGCAAAGAATATTTCGATGTCATCATACATATTTTTAAATAAAATGTATAAATATTAGATTACTTGATTTTTCACGATGCAAAAAACATTTTACTTTCTTACATTAGTTTTGAATTTTGCTTATTTGAAGACTTGTATATGAAAGTGAATATATTCAAAATTACAAATAATCATAATTTCCTTCATATTCAATTAAATGCATAAATCCTACATGTCAATCGATTCGCCTCGACGCTAGGAATCTTTCTTTCCTCCAAATAAGCTTTGTATTTTGATTATTTGAGAACTTATAGTCGAAAAATCAATTTTATAAAAATTATGAAGGGGGATAAAAGTAGATAAAAGTTTTAAAATTTTATATTTTGAAAAATCCTAGGGCACGTTTTCAGATATTAGTTGTACAAATAATCCCTACAAATTTCATTAATTTATCTATAACTGTTTTTAAGTTATAATGGCGAGAAAAAACGGCAATATCTGTATACATACTGTAACATGAAATTCTGTTATGTACAAGAAATTACCAATAATGATTAAATTCAGTAAATTCAGCAAATTAAATCAAGTCGAGTACGGAATCAAACTCTTTAATCTGATTGGGTGGTAGTTTTACCATATTGACCAATCAGATGCACTCTGTAAATTGACTCCGAAACTTACCAGACTGGGACATTTTTGTAAATTGGAATTATTACTAATTCCCGACAATTGTTTATTGTTTGTTAACTAGAACCATTAGGGCCGGTTGGCCCTCTTTCAAAATCTGAAGGAAGAGGTTATTGGTCGTTTGTTCCATTCAATCTATTCAAGCACCTAGAAGGAAGCATCAGGACGTATCATTATTTGAATTTGGTGCAGTGTCCACTCATACTCTGTGATCACGTGGTGGAGAAGAAATTGTGCTAAGTGCAGGATACAATTACGAATAATAACCAATCGCCGTAGCGCATCTTACAAGGAAGGTCCACCAGGTGTCCCTCGCCGATTTGATTCTCCCTGATATATGTTGTAGTACTCGAAAAACTAAGCGACACAAAATTTTTTTATCTGCGGAAAAACACTTTAAGGGGGTGAAACAGCCCCTCAAAAATAGGGGTTCCAAGTGTCGATTGCATAGTTTTGAATATAAAAACCAAATTGATTTCGATCAAAGCTACTGGAAAAGTTTCCTCGTGATGAAAGATGAATAACGTAATTTTCCCAAAAAAAAAATTCATAAAGGGGTAAACCACCCCTACATATTTTTAAAGTTGTGCTAAAAATTGTTTAATTCACAGGAAAAAATTTGAAAAAAATATATTTTATACCTGAGACAAAAATAAAGTTTACGTGTTTCGCCTAAAATAAAAAAAAAAAATTACTGGGGTAACTACCCCTAAATACTTCTTACTTTGTGTCTGTGATAATATACACTTTCAATATAGAAAAAAAATTGAAAAATTAGTTTTTTAATGAGGGAACTGAAATAGAG
>CAJFCP010025395.1:28942-55503 GCA_904066005.1 Synergus itoensis
TGTTTTTAACTTTCAAATGTTTTGACACATTAAAATTTGTAGGTTAATTGTATCAATATTTGCTTAACTACATGCATAAAATCAACATAAACGTAAATTCTTAAAGAAGATACAATTAATTTTAATGAATTTAATAAAAATTATAATACTTACAATAATTGTTTAATACGACGTATAATAAAGTAATCTTCACAACAATCGGCAATATGCTTTGAAACTGGATCAACTAAAAAAAGTTTGCATAGTGTCAAAAAATTAAAAATGTTAGAAAATAATTTAATTTAGGCATGTATTTAAGCAATTTTAATGTGTCAAAACATTTGAAAGTTAAAAAATTTTTTAAATGTTAAAAACATTTAATAATTTTTTTAAAAAGATTCATTTTCTAAAATTTTTAAATATTTCACGAATTAGATGCTCCAAAAGTCGTCAATATTTACTTATATTGATACACATTAACATACAAATTTTAATGTGTCAAAACATTCGAAAATTGAAAACGTTTAATAAATTTTTAAAAAATACATTTTCTAAAATTTTTTAATGTTTTTAAATTTCAAATGTTTTGCATTTAAAATGTTTTTACCTTTCAAATGTTTTGACACATTAAAATTTGTAGGCTAAGTGTATCAGTATTTGCTTAACTATATACATGCATAAAATCAACATACACATAAATTCTTAAAGAAGATACACTTAATTTTAATGATTTTAATAAAAATTATAATACTTACATTAATTGTTTAATACGACGTAGATTAAAAGTAATCTTCACGACTTTTCTTTTTCTCTTTCTTTTCTTGAGAACGAATTCGATACTCCAAGAATCGATCTTAGAAATTCTAGTTCGATTCGAGAGTAACGATTAGTAACGACGGTAACGACTTTGGTACCACTTCTAACTAACACAAGCAAATAAGACACAGTGAAAATTTCCGATACACACACGTATTATCCAAACATTCATAACCTTGCGATAACTCACGATATTCTTAGGTAACGAATCGAATACACACACACACACACACACACACAGACAGAGTCAGACAGACAGACTGACAGACACATTGGTAAAACCATGTTGTTCATTTTCAGGGGGTCACAAAACGTGAAGATTTAACAAAAAATGGGGGGGTAAAATTTTACACAAATATAATACATTCTCTTTGAGAAGCATGTAATAAATATGATAAATGTTAATAATTGCTGTTACCTTCCCCGCGGCACTCATCAAAATTATTGAGACGTGTACTTTAATTTAATATTTGTACATGATAATGAAAACTTTGACAATGAAGAAGACGAACGTCTTGAGGATGTCTTGAGGTGCTCTTAAAGACATGAAAACATCCAAATGTTAGTTAGCCTTAGTGCATAATATGTACAGCGTACGTACATGCGTTATCGGAATATTTTTCTTTGTAAGATAACCTTTGTTATAAATAAGATATCGAGTCGAAAATTTGTGAAATTAAAAAAAATTGTAAAAATTATTTACCAGATAAACCTTATTGTTATTTATAAACCTTAGTGTACCAGTACCTTAGTGCTTTTTCTTTAATTTCTCTTTTCAACTGGATATCTTATTTATTATAAATGCTTACTTATTGCAGAGAAAAGCATGCCGGCAATGCAGTGATATGGTACTTGCCCTTTTAAGGGCATGTGATACTTTACCATAGGAGCAATTTAGTTTACCCAATTATACATTCATAATAATAAATATTTTTAGCTAATAAGAGTCAATAAACCTTTGTCTATATGAGAGGAAGGTTTATTGACTCTTATTAGCTAAAAATATTTATTATTATGAATGTATAATTGGGTAAACTAAATTGCTCTTATGGCAAAGTATCACATGCCCTTAAAGACGGCAATTAACTCGCAAGATATATAGGTATGTATATTCTAAGGACATCTTTAGGATATCACAATGCCCACTGAGAGTGCATATTTATAACGATTTTCCAGAAGAAACAAAAACTTTATCAAAACCCGAATTTAAATTTTAGAAAAAGAATCGATATCGACAACTTTTTATTGAAATGATGACTGTTTTATTGTATGTAAGCTGATAAAAATAATACCTTCTTAAAAATAATATATCACCTGGTTCTGCTTTTCTAGGATTTCCAAGAATACAGTCTCTACCTAAACAACACTGGAATTGCGAATCACCGTCCATTGGAATCATGCTGAATATTGCAATATCTTCATCTTTCTCTTTCGCTCGTTTTATTCGTTCTTCACCCACTGTTTTGGTCTGTAGGTGTAATTTGCTTGAAAGACGTTCACTTAAAGCATCGGCACACATTTTTCGGTTATAGCTTTATAAACTTTTTAATTTAATTCAATTTGTAGTCAAATTAATTCTTTTTTTTAAACTTGTGCTATTATATTTTTTCTGTGTATATTGAGATGTAAAATTATTATCTCTTTTATGGAATGTTTAGGATATTCGTTAATAAAATAAATAAATACATTTTAGACATCTTCGATACGAATATGTCTCTATTGGGTTACGTTAATATTATTTGATTATTAGAATTACAATTAGAATTACAATTTTGTCTTGTTATTACTTTATAAATTGAAATGCTATTCTTAAAAACATATTTTGACTATGAAGTAAAAAAAATTGATTTAAAAATAGACTTAAAAAAATGTATTCACTTTCTATGTCAAAACTGGTTGTAATATTCGCTTTTTTGCTGATAGATTTAGATGCCGCAGACAAAATTCAAACTATTTCAAAACTGGTCACATTATATGGCCGGACACTGAACACACTGTATATATTTCCGTATATATTATCGTATATGTAAGGTGAGGCAGTTTAAAGAGGATCGCCCATGTGATTCAGCTGAAGGCCTGCGAGACACTGATTGTCAACGAATAGACTTGCTTGCTTGTGCTTGATTCACGAGGAGACAGGAGCGACGCAAAGAAACACGACCATAATAAGTCGAGCAGTTGAGTGCGTAAAAAAATATATATACATATATATATATATATATATAATTCTGCAATATCTCGAGAACGTTTGCAGATAAATTCACGAAATTTGGCAAACTTATTCCACTCTTTACCTCCCTGTAAAAAAGGTGAGATTGAAAAGCATTGCTTCGCATTCAGAAGATTTTGTCTTGAATTCCGCTTTTCGACAACCTCGTATTGGAACTGCATTGGACCGGAAGCCAATATTTTTTAATGCGATAATTCGTATGTTACATCTAAATGTTGAATGCGTCTAAATACAAAAGTGATAAATTCTACGTTCAATGCGATTCAATGCGAGACTTCGATTTTGACTCAATAGTGCTGAATGCAATTAAATGCGAAGCCGAAAATTCGTGATGACCAAGTATTGGATTGCACTGAATCGCATTCTGGAGATTTTGTCTGGAATTCCGCTTTGCGACAACCTCGCATTCAAAGTGCAAAATTTTTAAATACTTTTAAACACTTTTCAATTCGACTTTTTTTGTAGGGCTACTAAGTTTATTCTTATATAAGGGTTTAAAATAATATTTAATTTTCCAAGTTTTGGGTACTCTTTTATAATTTTCGTAAAATTGATTTTTCGTTTATAAGTCTTCAAATAATCAATATTCAAAGATTATGTAAGAAGAAGAAAGATTCCTTCTGTCGAGACGAAACAATTGACCTATATTGTCGTAAAAGTTAAAAAAAAAACACTTAAATCCGTTCAGCTTTAAACGTACAAGTTCAACGAAACCGATTTTGTAGCGAAAAAGTATCATGGAATTGATTTTTTTTAATTTTCAACGTCATTCATAAACATTGATGAATATTTTTTCTATTCTGTACAAAAAAAATTTCTATTTTTCGACATTTAGTTGATCATATAAAAAAAAAATACAAGAGAAAAAAGCCGCGAGTCGATATACGGTTTTTCTGAGTTTTATTTTATTCATACCTGATCTGATGTCAGAGAAATATATAGTCAAATACAACTTTTTAGTGACTTGCGGCTTTATCTTCTGTAGAGAATTCTAATTTTGGTGCTCATTGAATGAGCACAAGAGGTGACACAACTTCACAGTTTATCAAGTGGTGCATACGTTGTTAACTGCTGGAAATATTTTAAACTAATCAATCAAATTCATTCTAAAAACGTTTTTATAATGTTTTAATTACATTTTTAAGGTTTATGCTCACTGGGTTACTATAGACATAAAAGTCAAAAGACGTTTTCTTTTTACGTTCTGAAAGCGTAAATTATTCCAAAGACTTTTTTAAAGCATATGTCGGAGTTGATACACTCGACTCTCTCAAATTTCACCAAATTCCTTGCCTCTATAATCACATCAATTGCGCATGCGTATTGCGTATAAAATAATATTTTTCAGTACTTTAAACTGCGCGCCAATAGCAACCAATCAGATGCCGAGTGCCATGGCATGCGCAGTGATATCACGTGTTCAGTGAGAAAGATGTTGATCAAATTTGAGGGAGGAATGTGGTGAAATTTGAGGGATTGTGAAATTTAAGGGGTTCGAGTGTAGTATAGATTTAGCAAAAAATATTTATTGTAACAGGTGCAAAGTTGGCGAAACTAAATTTCTTTTTGTGGCAATCATCACATGACTTTAAAGAATGGTATACCTTTTAAATAACCAAAATAAAAATTCTTTGTAATTTTTTTACAAAGATATGTTTATTTATTTTGTCACTAATGTTTCGGCATTCAGTTAATAAATGTTTGAAGAAATTTCAATAATTTTTTCATGATAAAATAGTGAGAAACTAGCGAGCTGTAACCAATTTCCGAAACAACGTTTTCAAAGTCGGTGAGCAAGATATCTCTACTATAGAACGGCTTGACCGATTACTTTCAAATTTTTGTCAATTATTGTAGATATAAAAATAGGGCGGTTAACATTTTTTTAACGAATATTTTCTTTAGAGCTGAAAAATGAGCGTTTCTTTAGCAAAAAAAAAATTTTGTCTTCCAAAGTCCGCCATTTAAAAAAAAAATAAAGTTTTTAGATTCGCCTAATGTCAACTGTCCCAAAAAATTGTTTACTTTACATATACATGAAAAACTCTTGTTCGCCCACCGTTTTTTACAGACATCGAAAATGGCCGATTCCGCATTGTCCGCAAAAGTAATGAGTAAAATCCGGTTAGAAAAGTGGTCTCCACGGTTACCAAAACATTTTGCCTACCGGTTTCTAATGCCATCTAACATCGTACTATGTGTTACTATGTGTATATGGGCATATCTCTACAATTTTTCATTTTTGGCATTTTGAAAAAAAGAAAAATAATTTTGTGGCACAGTCTTTGAACCGATCTTATCTTCTTTTTTAGGCATTAAAATGAGAGGAAAAATTTTGGAAACTCAGTTTCCGAGCTCGGTACGTAAGTGAAAGCGAAAAAAAAATAAATTAAAAAGTTTATGAAACTATCAAGAATAATGTAGTAATTTTAAATCAATAATTATTTGTATTCTTACACCAGCCCTATGAATCGCCCTCACTCTTTCTGTTAATTTAGCATCCGGAGGGGTATCATAGTTCGGATTACCTGATCGGAGCGCCATCTATTGGATTTTTAGTCGAATTGAATAAATTGAATTGTTATGTACAGTATGATTCATGTATGCCTTCCTTCGTAGGCGTGTTAACCCAACCCTGGCTATCATTTGAATCTTATAGAAACCAGGGTTGGATTGACATGTTTAGGGGGGAAGGCATACATGAATCTTACTGTACAGCAAAAATAATAAAATTCATTAAAAGCTTGATACTTTTTATGAATATAAAAGGAAAAACATAAAAAGTATCAAGTTATTAATGAATTTTAGTATTTTTGCTGTACATAACAATTCAATTTATTCAATTCGACTAAAAATCCAATAGATGGCGCTCCGATCAGGTAGTCCGAACTATGATACCCCTCCGGATGCTAAATTAACAACTACCACATACACATACACGAGCGATGCATAGGGCTGTCTTACACATATGTTTGTTATAATTTAGTAAAATAAAACTTGCCTGCTTCCCGAATTCAGATTGAATTACAAATTAAATGCATTTTATCTATTTACTCTGTCAAATTCCATTCAGGAGCAAAATCATGTCCAAAATAAGAACCACTTTACTTGACAGATTGGCATGAAACGAAAACAAGTTTCAAAGAAGCAAAGATATTTTTGGGGTTATCAAAGAGACTTTACGGATAACTACATGTCATCAAAGGAACTGTTTAAATTGTATTTTTTTGTTCAAATTTTGACTTCTCCGAATGATTGCCTTGAAAACTCATTCGGACTTCGTTTACGCACTAATCGATTTACCAACACATTATACAAGTGTGGAAGTACAGTTTTCCAACATAAAATTTCACCCAGCTATCGATAAACAAGTATGCCAGCCGAAAAAATTATTTTTTCCCTTGAGCTTGAGTTTCCTTTCCGATACGATCCTATTATTAAAAGGACATACGTATCAAATATCGAAAAACTGTAATGCTAAAATGCGTGGACCCGATTCCTTATTGGTCAATACAGTTCGTGATGCGTCGTATATCGATAATCGCAGGCGACGCGGGAAATTTTAAATGTTTATATTGTACAAAATCGCTTAAATTAAAAATAAAGTCAACCCGCGCGCGTTCGGTCTCGTTTTTCTAAAAGCCCATTCTCTGGATCTATTATAGGCACTAGGGATGTTTGATTCCGATTCGATTCTTTAAAAAATCGTTTTTTTTTTTTTGGTACAAAGATTCGATATTTGAATCGATTCATTGCTGTTCGATTTTCTTGAGAATCGATTCTTTACCCCCAGATTCGAAAAACCGATTTTTTTTTTCATGTATGTGTCGTCTGCAATTTACTTTATAAACGTGTTATGCACGACGTATAAAGTTCTCGATCTCGACCAATCAATTCTTTCCAATGATTGGAAATGGAGAACGATGATTGGTGCAAAACTTTATGTGTCGTGCATAATGCGTTATGTTATGTGAAAGAGTCATTAATTGAAATTATATAATAAAATTATATAAAAACAATAATAAAATAAATATTTTTAGGAATAGATTCCCATGCTTTCATTTGGAAAAGGCGATTACTTAAATTAAGAATTAAAAATGTGAATAAAGTTGCGAACTTTCAAATGAACGAAATATTTTCTTCAAATTATATTTTATCCAGAAATCTTAGGCCAACTAAAAATAACAATCAGGATTACAAATTTATTTCATTTTTTATTATTTTCAATGTAAATAAAACAATATTTAAAAAATGTTTATAGTTACAAATACACTCAATACAAAAATTCGTTCATTTGAACGTTCAGAACTTTTCAATCATAATTACTAAACAAAAAAATTAAAAGAAAAAAAATTAGATTTTTTTAATATCGATTTTTCAAAAATCGATTCTTTTCTTTCGATTTTTACGTGAATCGATTCTTTTTCATTCGATTCAGATTCGATTCAAGAATCGATTCTTTTCCAAGAATCGAACATCCCTAATAGACATATGTTTCGGTTTGGTGCCATTTTATAGAAGAGACCATGTAGAATACGGTGTTTTTTAAATCTTTTTCAAAACCCAAACGGTAAAAAAACTACGGGAAAAAAAAATCAAATTTGAGATAAATTTCAATAATTTATCATCACAACTTTGGGAATTTTTTTAAATTTCTACATGGCAGGCACACCTATCTAAAATATATTTTTAGTATATTAATATACGTAAGAATACTGCAAAAAATGTTCAGCCCCCAAAAACCTTCAGTAAGAAAAATACAGCACGTGAAAAATTGTAATGTCATAAATCAAATCACCACATTGACTTATAGTATTTTAGGTGGTTTTAGGGATTGTAACGAATGGATAATAGTTCAAATCGATTGAAACTCTACAGTAACCCTCAAAATAGTATATTTTCTTGGGGAAAATCGATATCAAGTGTAGCATTTCTTCTCGATTGTGGGCGAAACTGTGCATCATCACAAAAATGAAAAATTGTAGAGATATGCCCATATATCGTGAAAAATATTGTTCAAAAATAAAAAATTCAATTTATCTGCTAAAAAAAACCTGTGATGTGAGTAAATATTACTAAAAGAACATGGAATGCGACGACTATATACTCCAGAGCGTGAAACGCTACAAAGAAATCGCGTGTCATAGGCACGCTCAAAGTTAACTATTTATTCGCATTTATTATATTGTAAATTGAGCCGAGCGCGAGATTTAGATGAATTTTAAATTAAATGTCGAGCGCGAAGCGCAAGTGTCCTGATGAGACTTTTTCCTCAAGGTAAATTATATCTCTTCATTTAAAACTAATGTAATTAAAACAAAAATAGATTGCAGCGAAGAAAGGTTGGTAAGCGAGTGTAAGCGCGCACACGAAATCAAATATAAATTTATTATATTAATTTGTATATGAAAAATATATATAACATGGAGCGCTAAGTTCGACGATTAAATATGTATACTTCGAAGGGCGAAGCGCGAAGTTTAAATGAGTTTTAAATCAAATATCGAGCACAAAGCGCATGTTTATTGATGAGAATGTGTTCCTGAATTTGTTGAAGAGTGTGGAATATTAAGGTTAAAATTTTTCACAACGCTATTCAACAAATTAACGGAACATTTTTACTTCAAAATCTTAATCAAAAAGGATTGAATAAAAATCTTACAAGGATGTATAGCGTCGCTATATACATTTGTAGGAAATTGTGAAAAATTAATCTCATCTCTCCGTAAAAATTGAAAAAGATTAGTAGACCAACAAACATCAGGTTATTTAACCTTATGTTGCTAAGCGAAAGTTAGCTCGCTAAGCGCCCCGAAACACGCAACAATCGTATTCAAAAGCAACTCAAGCAACTCAGGTCCCACTCAAAAGTAGGTTAGATGTATGAAAGTTAAATCTTGTACCGTCTTTAAGAAATCTAAGAAATTAGAAAGTGTCCAAAATTTTAGCACTTGTGATTTTTAGAAAATTAATTATATTTGGAGTTATTTCGCTTTCTCATAGAGTAAGCAAGCTTTGTAGTCGTTACATTTTTCATTATCTTGAAAATGGTTTAATTAAATTTTCCTCATTTGATAAATGTCTAATACAACATTCTAATCAATTGTCAGGATGTATGTGTGTATGTATTTGTGAATTTGTATGTGTGTATGGATATTGCCGTTTTTTGTCGCCCTCTTAACTTAAAGACAGTTGTAGATAAATTGATGAAATTTGTAGGGTATATTGGCACCACAAATATCTCAAAATATTCCAAAGAATTTTTCAAAATATTGAATTTTTGTAAAATTGATTTTTCGACTATAACTTCTCAAATAATTAAAATTCAAAGCTTATGTAAAGGAAAGAAAGATTCCTTGCTTCGAGATGAATCGATCAACCTGTACAATGATTAATGCATTTTACTGAATATTAAGGAAGTTATGCTTTTCTTTGTAATTTTGAAAAATTTCGTTTTTATCTTTGTTTTCAAATAACCAAAATTCAAAGCTAATGTAAGAAAGTAAAAGGTTTTTTGCATCGTATAAAATTAAATAATCTAATACAAATAAATTTTATTAAAAAATATGAATTATATGGTCGAAAGATTTTTTGATTTGAGAAAAAAGAATTATATATGTATATATATATATATATTTAAATATTTAGGAAAATCGTTAATGCTTCCTCTATGAGGAAGAAAATTCATTTGCAACTTCATCATAATGAGGAAGCAAAGTGTTAAAAAAATGAGGACAAAAAAATATAAATATAGTTAAATGGAACACCCGAGATCGAATTCACAGCTAGTTTTAACTAGTAAACTGATTTTATTATAAGTGCAGGTATTTTTCTGATAAATTTTTTAATCATCGTTAATTAAGTATTTTATCATAGCCAGATATAATATCCAAATCGATTATCTACGTTGAATTAATGTGAAGAAATCGTATCTATGACAGCGTTTAATAAAAATAAGTAGGTACTTAATATACAGGTATAGAATAATTATTTTAGTGATATTTTTTCTATGCCAATAATTACTTTAATATACATTATACAGGCATTATTTATAGTGCGAAAACAACCTCTATAAATCCAGTAATTGAGGGTGTTGGATAAACGGACACTTAGAAATCCGTGAAAATAGAAATTTTTCAAAACGATTCTAAGTTCGGCCCTGTGAGCGTATATATTTAAAAAAGAAAGGTTTTATGGGAGATATGGAGACAACTTACTAAAAATGTAGGGTCTTGTGTAGTCTTGAGTCCCATAAAAATATTTCATTCCAGCTTTGACGAGAGACTGAATATTTTGTGATGAAATATTCACTTTCAGCAGGGTTGGTAACGTATAATACTCCATGTATACGCGCGGTTTTCTACGCGTATATTATCACGTATATTACGTCTTTCGTTTTCTACAGTATATTACGTCCGAATGGAAATTTTCAGTGCGCATGCGTCAATATAAAAACATAACCTATTTTTTAAAAAGTGAGGTTATGTACTTGTCAACATTGATTGTTTTGCAAGGTGGCCATCTTGAAAACGTCACTTATTCTAGGAGTTTTCTACGTTTTCTACGGTTTTATACTGTTTTCGACGTATATTACGTCAAAAACGTATTATATGTAGAAAATACTCGAGTTACGCGTAACTGACCAACCCTGACTTTCAGAAACGGAGAAAATGCTGACAGAGCAGACGAATTGCGAGAAAGAGAAACTAAATGTCAGACGCACTCATATTTATGAATTATTTCAGACACAACACCGATACTGAAGGAAAAATCAATGAAATACAGAAAGTTTCAACTTCATATACTTTCAAATTCCAACACGAAATTCGCGATTCATTGCAACACAAAACTGTAATTTACGCTAGAGTTCGGGAAGGACTATTTTATGAAAAGTTGACAGGAAAGAGAAACACAATGAGCAGACCGCGTCGTACCCAAAACTGCGTAACGGTCATTTCATGTATTAAATAGTGCTAAAGTTGACAGACACGCTCTGTCGGTAATTATCATTTTTTTTCAAATGATGTTAGATTTTGGGAATGAAATCATGTACTCAGTTACTGTGAGATGGTATATACTGCAAACATTTGATGAAACTAATTATAAATTGACGAACAATACAAGTTGTAAAATAACACAGGCCGACAACGAAAAACACCCAGAAACCTGAATATATACTTTCCCGAAGGTTTTTTGCTCACTGAATCCGAATCTGACCTTAGAATTGACCCATCACCCTAGGTTTTCGAGATATTCTAACCTAAATGTTCAAAAAACACGGTTTTTTGCTATATTTGACAATAAATTACGTGACAACAAATTTTTTTTTTGTAAACGAGTTATGCCATCTCGAAGTGCAACTCTTTCCCTTCCAATCCCATTTTGGATTTTTCAGATGTCTTTTTTTTCGCAGAGATATAGTTATTTGAAGTTTAGTAGTTTAACGTTTTCGTTAAATCATTGCCGACTCTCAGAGATACTACTCCTTACTCTTTGACCGAGCGTATACGAAATCGAATTGCGCGTACAGAGTATCAAAAAAAGGTTTTACTAATGGAACAATTATCGTACATGAATTTTTTTAGGGTCACTGACTTCGAATCCAATCTCGGAATTTAGATAACAGTTTATACTTTTCGTGTTAGAGACTGTGATTGAGCGGCTGACTAACGGATAAGTTAATAAAAATAAAAAGTTAAAAAAATAATAAGTTAATAAACGATTGAATTCGAAGTCAGTGACCCTAAAAACATTCATGTATGATGTTTGTTCCATTAGAAAAAACTTTTTTTGTTGTCGGCAATGCTTTAACGAAAACGTTAAAGTACTAAAGTTCAAATAACTATATCTCTGAGAAAAAAAAGAGATATCTGAAAAATCAAAAATATGTTTGGAAAGGTAAGATTTGCACTTCGAGATGGCATAGCTCGTTTACAAAAAAAAAAATTTGTTATCACGTAATTTATTGTCAAATATAGCAAAAAACAGTGTTTTTTTGACCTTTTAGGTTAGGATATCTCGAAAATCTTGGGTGATGGGTCAATTATGAGGTCAGATTCGGATTCAGCGAGCAAAAAACCTTCGGGAAATATTCGGGTTTCTAGGTGTTTCAAGTTTTAAAATTTTATCGGCCCCTGTAATTCAAGTCAACTTTTTACCATAATTTAGTACAGTATGATTCATGTATGCCTTCCTTCGTGGGCATGTCAACCCAACCCTGGTTTCCATTTGAATCTTATGGAAACCAGGGTTGAGTTGACATGTTTGGGGGGGAAGGCATACATGAATCTTACTGTACATGAAATGACAGTTACGCAGTTTTGGGTACGGCGCGGTCTGCTCATTGTGTTTCTCTTTCCTGTCAACTTTCCATAATGCTCTTTCCCGAACTCTATAGCGTAAATTACGGTTTTGTGTGGCAATGAATCGCGAATTTCGTGTTGGAATTTGAAAGAATATGTAGTTGAAATGAATTGAATTCTGTATTTCATTGATTTTTCCTTCAGTGTCGGTGTTTTGTGTCTGAAATAATTCATGTGCGTCTGACATTTATTAGTTTCTCTTTCTCGCGATTCGTCTGCTCTGTCTGCATTTGCTCCTTTCCTGAAAATGAATATTTCATTAAAAAAATATTCATTCTCTTGTTAAAGCTGGAATGAAATATTATTTTTATGGGACTCAAGACTACACAAGACCCTACATATTTGGTAAGTTGTCTCCACATATCCCATAAAACCTTTTTCTATAATATATACGCTCACAGCCTCACAGGGCCGTTTTGAAAAGTTTCTATTTTCACGGATTTCTAAGTCCGTTTATCCAACGTCCTTAATATTAGGTGTTCAAAGAGCGTCAACTTTCTGTCTGTTCGATTGGACGAGTAGTTTTGTTAATCACCGAAACTTCAATTACACTGAAACCTAGATTTGAGTCTCTTAGATTTCTGTCATTCTGAGAAGTTGGGTTGCTCCCAAACATAGATAAAGTGAAGTGAGGAGTCGAAAAGAGAAGCGCCGCGAGATTGACAGTGCTCGGCTCGACAATAGCGTAGCCACAAGTGGGTAGTACCCGCTAAGTCAGTTAGCTCTAGTTCGCACAGGGAACACTGGTACATACGCCGTTGACTTACGACCTGCACACTCCCTTGATATGTGTCCGATGACCAACCAAAATGGGACTCAAATCTAGGTTTCAGTGTATATAAACTGGCCATTTATATTATTTTTAAAGCTGATTGCGGAAAATGAAGAAACTTTTCATTTTACTAATATTATAGATGATGAAATATTTATTTAATAGTGTCTGCGATATGTGTAAATTAATTATGTTACATAAAACTTATTATTATTATTATGATTATTATTGTCGTTACTTTTTAGTTAAATCTACGAATTAAAATTGTTTACTTCGTTGCAATAGATTAATCAAATAAAAAAATCACTACAAAGAATTATAGATGCGTTCACTTTATATGTAGAGTAATTAATAAAGGCGTTAGGTAAACACTATATAATTTCTAAATTCTAAAAATCGTAGAAAATATTTTACTTAAAACACATGTAATTTAAATAATTTGAAATCAAAAACGTTTCGAACGTTTACTATTATATAATTTGGAATTTATAGAGCGTTTATTCAACGCCTTTAATTGGAATCATTTCATGATCATTCATCATTTCATAAAATTATTAAATTTAGTATGTAAAATATTTACATAGTTTAATCACCACTGACACTTATGTATGCAATGAGACATACATCTCCAACATAACTCTTCTAAAAGATCAAAAAGGATCTCCCCGATATTTTGAATCAAAATAAAACTTTTCTGTCTTTCACAATTTTTTTGTAAAAAGAACCTTTTTTAGATTATAGCGTGGGGTATCTCATATGTATTATGAGAATAGTTTTACGAATTTGAAAATATCACTTTTTTATATTTTCCACTTTCTTGCACTTATGTATCTGAAAGTATTAGTTTGTTTATAACGTTGTTTACCTTGTTGCTTATAACGATTTTAATAAAGAAAAACACTATATTAATAAATAAATAATGACTATCGTCGTACAAGAAACCATCAATAGGGTGTAATAAGTTTCATTTACATTTGTTACAACTTTATAACAATAATTAAATGGAAATTAATTCTGTTAATACAATATTTTCTTTAACATGACTTCTTACAAACGAGAAAACGTTTTTATGAACAAAAAACATTATTATAGGTAAAGTAATTGCAAGATTTTATAATGTGTTTTGTTTTTCGATTACTACGATACTAATGACTATTGCTTGAGTACAAGTACCTTTATGAACTGTTAGGTTGTGGTTAATAGATCATATTGTTTCTATTTCTCTAAATAAATGTTTGTTTGTCTAATTGTAAGATAACATTAAACGTAATATAGATCATATTTTGATTCGTTTCAATAAAGTACCTACCTTTTGTTAAGGAGGCCTTATGTAATAAAAATGTATGTAGTTGAAATGTGTTAGTGTGTATAATTAAGATTAGAATGAAAAATATAATATTTCTTACCAGCACGGAAGATCTCGCCACATCCATCACAGCGACTGGCAAACTGTGCATCGTAGCAATTACCACAGTAGATCTTATCTACCTTGCTTCCAAATTGTTTGTCAACCAAGGAGACTCTGCACTTATTACAGAGGAAGCAGGCTTCATGCCAATGCTTATCCTTGTAAGAAAGATCCTAAAACATAAGTTGATTTTCCACATCAAAATTGGTGCAAAAATACTTTATTTAAATACAATACTCTTTTTATATAAATTTTTAAAATTACAAAAGCCTATTTCAAAATTTTTACTTACAACCGAATAGAACATCAGTTTGGATGTAAGGATCAAAGGTTTGGATGTCGTAACCAAAAGACAAATGGTTAAATATGACCCAATCAAACGATAACCAAAGTTTTGATATCAGATACAAATACACAGTACTATTGCATTCATTCTATTGAAATTACCATTGAAATTCATTCCGAATCAATTCGAATGATTCCAAAAAATTCGGATTCATTTGGATTGACCGGATTTATTCAGATCTGAATAAATGTAAATTTATACTTTGGAAAAATAAAATAAAGTTTTTCATTAAAAATAATACTTTATTTTGCATTTTATTAGCAATTTCCTGGGGTATCTCATATTATGAGAATAGTTTTACGTGTTTGAAAATATCACTTTTTTATATTTTTTGGATTTTCAGTAAGAAAAAATGTATTAAAATTTTACATTTCAACACCTTATGCTTAACTAAATTCCCTTTAAAATGACCTATTTTACTTTTAAATTCAGTCCATAAAATTCCGGCAATCACACCAAACAGAGTTGGTATCTCATATTTGGGTACTCTCCTCTAAATTAAATTTAATTTGTAAGTAGATTTGTGACGGTATCTCTTTCTATCCCTTTGTAATATCTATCCCTTTTTATCTCTCAGTCTACATATCTCTACGCAGAAAACATTTGAATTTCTTTCTATCCCTACGGTTATCTCTCCTTTATTAACTTATTAATTTTAATATATAATATTTTGTACATAAATATTATTCTAATCTTTCCACTAACGCATATAACACTGAAAACTCTGCATCTATAGGGAAGAGTGAATAACCCGCGCTCATCGAGTCTGCAGTCCAACGCTTAATCCACTGAGCTAACGAAGTATTTAGGATGTAACATGGCTGTTACTTTGTTTGCCTGCGTACAGGCTTAGGGGCGGGGCTCGAACCACGGGGGTGAAGCTGGCATAGGAACTTCCGGTAACAAGCCTTACTTCCGTGCCAGGCCGATCTGGGGTCCTTTATAGGGAGTTTAAAGTTATACAATTTCTGAGTCTAAGAAATTCCGAAGTTGTTAATGTGCAAGAACTGAAGCCAAAAACGTTGAACGGGTTGACCGGGTCGACGCTTGACCGCTTAGGTTATGTTAAAAATGTAAGTATTAATTATAATTAAAAAAAAATGTTATAAAATTAAAGGATAATTATCCTTTAATTTTATAATGTTTTTTATAATGTTGACATAGGACGTTTTTAGGACGTTTTTAAGACATTCTAAAAACTTCTTTAAATTTTTTCCTACTTTATCCTTTCTTTTTTTTCTACTTAATCCTTTCTTTATTCCGAGCTTCTACTGCCTCTACCACGTTTTTACCAATTTTGTACTTATCCCTCGAAATTCCTTAAAATCAAATGAATTCTCTTTAAATCCCTTATAATTCTTTTAAATTATTTAAAATGTCTTGAAATCTTATAAAATCTGTTGAAAATTCTGAAACTCTTTTTAATTCCTTTAAAAATCACTTAAAATCTAAAATTTAAGATACTTAAAAAATTTTTTGAATTACTTGAAAATTATGAAACTATTTTAATATTTTTTGGAATTCCAATTTAATTTTTTTGGAATTCCTTAAAAATACCTTTAAACCATTTAGAATCTTCTGAAATCCTCTACCCTGTAATTCAGTGGACCCTTTTAAGTATTAAATTGAATGCATTACTGAATTTTTATCAATTATTGAATTAATTGGATTTTATTTCAGCCTGTAAGAAAATACTTATGAAAAGGATTCCTGGACCATTCATGGAATTTCTGGAATTCAATTTCATTCAATTTCATACAAATTCAATTCATTTCTGGAATTCAAGAGAAGACTGTTAATAACAACGTCAATAACTTAATAAGAAACTGAATCTCATAAAATGGCAGGCTGGAACCGGTTCAAACATTTATTTAAACGGTCAACCTGGAGAAGATTTAACAATTCGTGTTTCAACTGGTGTAGCTGCATATGATGACAACAGAATTTTAATCGGTAATTTTATACTTTTATATTATCTTTCTTAGTGTATAGAGCACCAGACTGGCAATCTGAAGACCTGGCTTCGATTCCAAGAGTTGAACTCTTTCATTACGTTTTCACGATTTGTAATTGTTCAAAGTATAATTTAAGTTCTTCTACAAATTGTTATTGTAGTTCTGAATTAATACGAGATCAATATTCTCTAAGAAAGAGATTTTATAAAAAAAAGACTTTTTAAATAAAGAAAATAATTTTGTACCTTGATTCATTCCGTTCACTTTTTAAAATTGCTTTTCCCAATTACTATTTAATCTGACAGAATAACGATCTTTTTATTAATTAACAATGCCATTTACGATGTTACTACATAATTCAATTCGAGTATGCAATAACAACGATTAATGGTATTGTTAATTAATAAAAATATCAATAAGAATAATATTTCGATTTTGAATATCCCGCCCGCATGCTCGCTTTTTAATTTAGTTCTGCCAGGAGGCATTTATGGCGCATCAGTCGCTCCATAAGCGGCCATATTGCCAAAATCGGTTTCCACTATTTAACATGGAGCTTCACCCCCGTGGCTCGAACCGGCGAGCAGCAGTGCTGCGAATCATCGGTAGGCCACCACGCTCTCTCTCTCCGTGGCTGGCTTAGAAGAAGCATCTTTCGTGAGACTGTCTATCTGTCGGCGTACACCGAAGTTGGGCTACGAAGATCTTGTCTTGTAATCCCCTTTGCGCTGGAGCGCTTGCTTATTAATTTTATCTGATTCTTGTGGCAGGAGCCAAACCTATTGTGAGTGGTAAATAAACCCTTTGTTTTTAGTTAAATGTGTGAAAGTGATTTCGACTCCTCCCCAGGCAGTTCCCGTGTCCCATTCTTCAGTAATAATCGACCTAGATTATAAGGACTTATGTTGTAAAAACCAATATCACTCATCCAATCTAGCTCTATCCCAATCTATTTCTTATGTTTATAAAACTCTATGTATCTTTTTCATTCTTTTTGTCAGTCATCATAATCACTAACCTCTTCCTTTTAAAAATCTCTTCATTTCTAACCCAGCCTCTAAATCTATCACTCGTCTATACGTCTACAATCCGCTCTTAATTCTCTCTCTCATAGATGTATGTTATTTATTTATTTAGGAGTAAATTGGGGGAATATACACTACCCGTCAGAATTTGTGAGACTACCAGTTGTTCGATTATAGTTTAAGTTCTCTTAATTACACATCAAAGATTACATTTTTTCTTTTAAGTAAGTTCAAAACTATCAAGATTGTGCTTAAAATTAAGAGGGTCATCCCGTGTGACAGACTTTTTTACATTCTCATCAGAGAAGGTATTAGATTTGTGTAAAATTTGCCAATAGGATTGGCCTTTGGTATACTCTTTTAGTGTCCTAAAATGAAGTTCAAGTTCGTTGGCCAGCCATTTTGGATAAAAATTCAAAAAGTTGGAGCATTTTTAAAATTATTGAAACCACGTTTTTTAATTTAAAAATTCTATGCACTAATATTCGTAGTACTTAAAAAGTCGAACAATTTTTTCTAATGACTTTTTTTGATAAAAAAAAAATTGAAAGACATAACATTTTGAAAATCCAAAAAAGTGAAAGAAAACTTAAATTAGAAGCCAAACAACGCACGATATGAAAAAAAGTCTAAAGATGAAAAATGTTTCTTTTTGAACGCCCTATAGGATAGGCATAACAACTTTTTGAATTTCCTTAAAAAATCGAAAATTCAAATTTTGAGTCAAATAACGCGAGATGCAGAGAAAATGATAAGAAACATAATTATTGGTCTTAGAAAGATCTACAAGTTCTACTTTGACCATTTTTCAATAGGATGAGTAGTTTTCGTTTTAATCATGGAAAATATTGTTGAACAGAGCCGAGCGCGAAGCGCGAGGTTTAAATCAAATATCGAGAGCGAAGCGCGAGTGCCCTTATGAGAATGTGCTCCTTAAGGTCGATAGAGCCTTAAGTAAATTAGTTTTCTTTTGCATTCAAACCTGTAATTTAATTTAATTTAAATTTAATTTAATTAAAAAATTTAAAGTAATTTAAAAAAAACATATAGGTACAAGCGTTTTGTAAGGCGAAAGCTTCCCGCAGGACACAAGCGCGCAACACGGAGCGCGAGGCGCGCGATGAATATGTGCCCGCGAAGTGGGCAGATTTTCTTTTAAATCTTGATCGCGAGTTTTCTTGAGCGAATGGCAACCATATTTAAAATAGGTAGGTAAACAGCGTCCATTATTCTGTCAGAGTAGCTTATCCGAAACCAAAAAAAAAATTGGATGTTAATCTATAGGTGGATGGCTATCGCCGGAACTAGGATTTTTTTTAATCTTGAAAATTAAATTTTTTATATGCTTTTAAACATTAAGACCCAAAATTTCATGATTTTTTGCGACTATTTTCTTATGAAGAAAAAAAGGGTTCAATATTTTTCAAAAATCCTAGTTCCGGCGATAGCCGTACGTGTGCTGAATGTACCATTACAATTTAAAAGTAATCGACTGAACCGTTTTTGAGAAATCGTGGACGCCAGTTTAAAAAATGTAGTTTCGAGAAAAAAGCGTTTGAAAGTTCGGGTGTAAGTTGAGCGGTCGGCCGCGCGCTCTAAACACCTTAACTTCTTACTGCTGTAACTTTCCAACGACTATTGCACTAAAGAATTTCGTTGGCCTCGAAGACAAACAATTGACTGGTTCAGCTTTAGATGTTTAAATTTCGTAAAATAAAAGCCAATTTACCAGATATTGACCCTGTTAACATTCTCAACAAGAACCAACAGTTATTATTGCTTATTGCTGATATGTGAAGCTGTCTATTCGAGTGAATATTCAAGAGATCTACGCCACTCTAGATGGTTGACTTTCAGTTATCAAATTATTCATTTTTATACTGGTGCCAAGATTCTTCAAAAATCTTGGTGATTTTAGCACAATTTGTGATAAAAGCATAGACACTAACGTGGTTTACCATTAAAGTGAACCGGATTCTACAAGTGTAACTCGAAACATCAAGGAAGGAGTATATCATGATCCCTGAATATTCAGAGTTACTACTTTGTAATTTAGCGTAAAAGAATACACTGATATTATTCATTGGAAGGAATGCAGGAAGGAATACCATACCATATATCAATGTCTGAATTTTAAAAATTTACTGTTTTTCTAACCTTGAATCCTAAGACGTTTTTGGAACGTTTTAAAAAAGTCAATCATTTCCAAGATGTTCTAAAAATATCTTTCAATTATTTTTCCTACTGAGTTCAGTCCTGCAACTACATCAAAATTGCAAAAAATGTAGTAAATAAAGTCAAATATCGTTTTAAAGAAACGATCGTTTCTTTCTTTCTGCTCAATAAAATTAGAACATTTGTTTCAGTTAATAATTTTGAAACTACATATAATATTAAAAGCAGGAAAGACGAGAATATTTGTATGTGTAATAAATGATGTATTATACCTTTGAATCAATGCCAATGATTTTACTGCATTCTTCACATCCATTCGCGAAGACACTTTCGTAGCACTTAATACAGTACGGATGTTCATCCCTCAAAACGTATCGCTGTCCTGTAAGTGATTCATCACACTGCCAGCAGCAAAAGTGGCCGCTGTGCCAGTCCTTGTTCATTGCTTTCGTGTATTCGTCACTGAAAATCAACTGAAACAGAAATCGAACTATTAAAGAAAAAAACATTGCTAAAATACATATAAAATGTAATACATACATACATACATACATACATACATACATACATACATACATACATACATACATACATATATATAGTCTGTTCAACAAGAACGGGTACGCGTTTTCTTCTAAAGTTGAAACTTAATCAACTTAATTCTTTTTGGACCAGAAAGTACGTTTTAAGCACTACGACGCAATATTTGTATCGTCTCAGTTTAACGCGAACCGTCGTGCCGAGTAGATTTCCTTCTCTGTCATGAATGGAAAGCTGAAAATGGCATTGAGACGATGGACTGGCCATCATAGTCTCCAGATCCTCCAGATGCCAACCTGATTGAAAATGTTTGGGGTTACATCAAGAAGAGACTTGCAGGAAAACGTGTCTTCTCACTGACACAGCTATCTCGTAAGATCATGGAGATCTGGCGCTCTTTACTTGTACAGTATGCTTAAAATCTGGTGGCATGCATGCCGAAAAGATGCTATTGTAGATAATATTATAGCTATTATAGATAACAACGGGGACTGGACCGCTTATTAGGTAAGTGCGTCGTAGTTCTTGAAACGTACTTTCAGGCCCAAAAAGAATTCAGTTGATTAAGCTTAAACTTTAGAAGAAAACGAGTACCCGTTCTTGCTGAACAGACTGTATATATAATTTTAATTATATATAATTTTAATTGTTTACTGTGTATCAAGGGTGGAAAGAAATTGATTTTCAGTGAGTGTGAAAGGTGTCGCCCGATTTATTTTAAAGATATTTTAAAGCCTATTTTAAGCCTGTGTAACTGTTTTAAAGTGATTGATTTTGGCCGGTTGAAGGACAAAAGATTTGAGTATCCTCTAAATGTTGTTAGCTACCATGAAACAGTGAATTAAAGAGTCTGGTACCAAAAATATTAAAAAATTAAAAGTGCATATTTTTGTGTCACTTTTGCGATTTACCTTTACGATCCTTCGCCATTTCTTTATCAAGTACCCACAGTGGGAACGTTTAAATAGCGTTTTTAGGATTTTATAATTTTCGGTTATTGAGCTATTTTGATGTTTTCATGTAGTTTTTTCGAAGTTGTGATCATATTTTGCTTTACTTATAAAAGTCACTTTATTCATTATCGAAAATTTTGTTGACGAAAAAAATTATTCAAAAGTACTTGCTACGTTATAATAAAGAAATTTGCGCGTTGAAAAATCATTTGATGAAAAACTGGAAAAATAAAATACGTCACTATTTTTCAAAATTAAACTTCAAATAGCAGATGCTAACTGAAAATATCGCTTTAAACACGTGAAAAAAATCTTACATTTTTTAAATAAACATATTTTTGTGAATAAACATATTCAATTTCTTAATTTTTAGACAGTAGTAGGTACATACACATTAATAAAATTTTAACTCATTGAGGTAATAAAAATATTTTTCATAACATATAAATTGAAAATTCGACTTTCGATGCCTTCATAGCAGGCATGTAGCAGTAGCAGTAGTAGTAAAGTAGCAGTTTCAACTCTAGGGTAGAAATTAAAAAACAACTGAATAGAAGGCATCGAAAGTCGAATTTTGAATTTATATTATGAAAAATAATATAAGTGACATGGAGAGAGGCGACAATTTCACTCGTGTGTTATCTGTTCTCGCCTTTCGCCCCTTGTTACGTAATATACTATTTCACTTTCTATTTACATTAAGCATTAATTGATGGTTCCACACACTTATTTAGAAAAAGAAAAAAAAATTTCTTATTCAAATAGGCACAAGTAGTGTTGCATAACGATACGAGACACTCAATTGTCTTGCTCATTTCAAACGTTTGAGAAGTATTCTCAGAAACTGAGAATTTCATTCTGTCTTTTGTTTTTGTCGTCTCATCT
Source organism: Synergus itoensis (assembly GCA_904066005.1). Lineage (NCBI taxonomy): Eukaryota > Metazoa > Arthropoda > Insecta > Hymenoptera > Cynipidae > Synergus > Synergus itoensis. The sequence continues at coordinate 51,389 of CAJFCP010025395.1, forward strand.
CATCTAATTTCTCGAACGAGTTATCGGTGTCAAAAGTGCGTGTTTGCTTCTTCTTAAATTTCGTTTAAAATCTGCGCGCCAAATGAATTGACCAATAAAGTTAGCACACTATGCATGAAAGTTTGTTTTAAGTTAACACATGAAATTAGTCGAAATTCACAAACTTTTTATAATGGGATTATTGCTATAGTGATGACACTTTTAATTTCAAATGTCAGTTTTATTTTTTATTATTATTTTTTTATTTTTTATTATTTTTGACACTGAAAAAACAGTTGGTATATGTACCATATACGATATATACGACCTTCCGAGAAACTCACTGATATGAGAGGAGATGAGATGAGATAATAAATAATCTGTTAAAAAAAAACGAGAGCTTTTCTTGTTATTACTCATTTCTTATTTTCTCGATCAAATGCAACACTAGGCACAAGAGCTATCAAGATATTTCTTTGTATTAAATGCACGGAGAAAATGTGTTTGTCAAACTTTACCGAACTATTCAATAAAGTTGGGATATAAGGACAAATTCGTGCTTTTGTCACATTTTTTCAGTAATCAGTGACAAGCTGAATGTTATGAAATACATGACAGTTCGGTAAATTTTAATAATGTACAGTAAAATTCTCATATGAAAAGTTTAGTAAACTTTTATGATATGCAGAGGAAAGTTTCTTTTCCTTATATGAAACCTTCCTTTCTGGTTCTTTAAACTTTACTGGACAGTTCGGTAAACCGAAAGTCGTGAAGTATCCCCACCACTCCCATACTAATACAGGATCGAACACATGTATTACGCACCCCGGACATTTCAACAAATTTTAATTTTAATAAGGTAATGAATTTTAAACATATTAAAGATTTACGATGATGACTTTCTATATTCAATAATGGCGATATTAGTTTTAAAAATGTGAAACACGATAAAAATTAATACTGATTTAGGCCAGAGGTATTATAATGAAATCACAAGCAGAAAAATGAATCTGTTAAAGTTACACATTCAGATCTGTTGGACATTTCTGCTATTTTAACAGATAAAATCTGTTAATCTTACAACTCTATCTGTAAAATTTACAGAAATGCTTGTGTTACCCATGTGCGAATTTAGGTCGGCAGCCAGACATTTACTGTCGGCCCACGGTCGGCCCTACTTTGCCAGCCAAAGTTTAGTAACCAAAGTTGGACCATCTTTGGGGATTTCGAACAACCACTGTCAGACCAACATTGGCTAACGACACTAGTAGCCGGAGAATGCTCGACTGTCGGATCAACTCCGGTCGAAGGTTGGCCCGATGATCGGTGCAATACTGGCCAAAAAAGCAGCCCTATAGGGCTGTATAAATATTATTCAATCCAAATAAATAATAAATTCAAAATTACAAGAATTTATAATTTATAATAAAAAAAATTATTCTAAAAAAAAAATAAATTAGATTATTTAAGAGTTCATCATCAATGTTTGCAGTATACTGCACCCGACAATCGGCCCAACATTGGTCGAAAGTAAAGCCGATGGTCTGATGAACTCTGGCAATTTGATTTAAAATGACAAAACCAGTATGGTTGGTTCAACTCTACACAACAAAAATTTTGTTTAAACAACTAAAGAATTTTGTTGAGCAGGTTTTTTATCCAAAAAAAATTTTTGTTTAATCAATAAAATTCTCTACTGGCAATATATTTAATTTATTGGATTTACTGTTAACGTAGATGTGTTTTTTGATAAAATTATCTCGAGATAATTGAACAGTGAGAAGTCATTGCGCTCGGGCTCAAAAATTGTATATGCCTTTCTACGATCCGGCAGTTCAATTTAATATTCGTGTATGATTGAGTATACCCTGGAAAAAATGTGAGACCACCAGCTCACGAGCTTAGGTTAGTGGTTTAGGTCGTAGACTCGCGTCCGATAGATCGTGCGTTCGAATCCCCCCGGCGTTGGGTGCGAAATTTTATTTGTTATATAAGTGTTTAAAATTACAAATACACTCAAATCTTGCTATAACGAGGAGCTCGGGAACCAAAACTTTCGCTATAACGACCGCAAGAGGGGTCCCCACCAATGGAGCGTTTAATTTTTTTGAATGCGTGTCTCATGCTATGCGCAGAACGATGCGCAAGTTTAAATTATGTGATCGAATATACATAAATAATGTATATTATGTAGTTGTCATTTGAGTTGACGGTTTGTAGTTCCTAATGCTTAATTTCTAAATGAAATATTTTTAAGTGATTACGAAATCATATGGATGAGTCCATTCATAAAGTAAGTACATATGCATTTATACAATTCAAATAACGTGCATGTCAAAAAAAAAAACATTTTAATTATTTGAAAATGATAATAAAATTATTGTTAACCTTAAAAAAAAAAGATTAAATTTAATTTTGAGATTACGGTTTTTTCCCAAAAAACTTAACTTCTTTTTTTATCAATCTTTTAAACTACATCAATTTTTTTTTTCCTTTAAGTTTGTTACAATACACAAATAATAAAATTTATATTTTAAACCATAATTTTAAAACATACAATGGTAGATGTCGATTATTTATTGATTCAAATTTCCGCGCGCTTACCCGTCAAAATAGTGGGGATAAAGTGGCGACATTTTGCTCGCTGTAGCGCGAGACAGTGAGCTCGTTATAGCAAGCGCTCGTTGTACCGAAAGTCGTTATAGCAAGATTTGAGTGTATCGATTAGTTATAAGAATATCCATAATATAACTGCGAATAAACCGTGTTCTTAATTAATAATTGTTTTTTAAGACATTTAGATTTAGATTTCGACTCGGGGTAGCCCAAGACTACATCGATCTTTTTTAGAACACTGGCACAATCTTGGCTCTCCAACTTCGGCCGATGGTCGGCAAAAACCTCGGCCCAGCGTGATCATTTCGCTAGTTGGGCCGAGCTTCGGCTAACAAGGCTGGACCAAGTTTTACAAAGTCGGGCCGACTTTGGGCCGACGAAAAATTCGCACATGGGTAGAGTCATCTGTTAACATAGCAGAAATAATCTGTTATATTTACAGATGAAAATCTATTGATTTGGAGCGATGAAAATTTGTAAATTTAACAAAAGAAATCTGTAAATTTTACAGATTTAATCTGTTGAATTTAATATTTGTGTATGACTGAGTGCATTGTGGAAAAATATTGGAGACACCATCTTATGAGTTAGGATAATGGTTAAGGTCATGGGACTATCGTCCCATAGGTCGTGCGTTAAAATTTACAAATATTGATTGGTTATAAGTATATACATACGAATAAATCATGTTCCTAATTAATAATTGTTTCTAAGGCATTTATTTTTATATTTGAAAGTACAAAAAATCTGTAAATGTAAAATTTACAAATTTTATCTGTAGAATTTACAGATTTTATCTGTAGAGTCTACATATTTTATATCTGTAAAATCTACAGATTTTATCTGTAGAATTTACAGATTTTTCTGTAGGTTTAACAGATTTTATCTGTAAATTCAAAAGATTTGGCTAACAACAATTTTCTGTAGAAACTACAGAAATAGTCTGCTGTCCCTATTTCAGCAGATTAAATCTGTACATTCTACAGATTTTTTTTCTGCATGCACTACTCTGTACATAACAAATATACTCTTTTTTATGTTATTAAAACCTAATGTCCTATAATTTAAATTGAAAATATTCAACTTTAAACGGTTTTAGTTCAAGTGAATGACAGTGAATTCACTTTCTCATCTTTAGTAGTAAAATTTATTTTTATATTAATTTTCCTACTTTCTAGGTTTTTAAAAAGAATTTGCATGTTACACCATTATTTAAAATCCATACAAATAAATTTTTTTTAAATGTACGTTACGTTGCAAGTTTTCTTTTTAATTGAGATATTTTTTGATAACAAGAAACGAACACGCGCGTGTTTAATGTACATGATTTTGTACAATACAGATTCAAAATTTCCCGCGTCACCTGTATTGACCAATAAGAAAAAAACATTACGATTTTCGATATGTTTTGAGTCTCTTTACATTTTTTTAGAATGTAATAAAAATAAATAATAATCCACTGTTGAAGTGTGCGTATTAATGCTTACTTTCAATAAAATATCTTCTGCATTGTTATAATT
>CAJFCP010025396.1:5820-22004 GCA_904066005.1 Synergus itoensis
ATCTTGTCTCTTTTTAGTCGAAGCTGATTGGTGGAGATCAATCTCGACCATCTTGGATCAGATAATCTAGATAAATCTCAACTAATCAGCTTCGACTAGAAAGAGACAAGATGTCCCACAAGGACAACTTTTCTCTCTGACGCATTATGACGCGCTTTCCTGCAGTGGCGAACAGTCCATATCTATATTGTCGATAACTACAGCTGACTACTATGAAGTCAACATGCTGACTGACTTCCGCAACTTTGCCACGTTTTTTCGCATTTTTTTTCCAATTTTATAATTTATAAAATAACTAATAATATTAGGTTTTCGGGCAAGAAACATAAATAACTGTTATTAAGAAGCACAATCTATACCAAAACAACAATTTACATATTAAATAATATTGATAGGAGTCTTTTATAATAATTGGAATCATAACCTTTTTAAATTTTGTTTTGTAAATTATTCAACGATGTTATATTTAATTTGTCAAATTTTGTGGAAATCTGACTTATATTAAACTAAAGAATTTTTGTATACTACTTTTGTATTTTATATCAGTCTATTTATGAACTTTTTTACAAACGCTCACATGATTCAAGAGTTGCGCATGTTCCTTCTTAACAATATTCCAAGAATTTTATAACAGTCTAATAAAATATTAAATTCTACTTGAGCGCCTAAGACATATTTTTTTAGCAATATAATGATGATAAAAGTTTGTCACAAATCACATCGCGACACAACAATAATTTGTTTCTTAATTACACATAGGTATATATATATATATATATATATATATTTATATATATATGTATGTATATTTGAAAATTTAATCTTTAATGATTCAAAGAGCTGTGCTTGTTGATTGTACGCCAGAAATTAACGATGATTTTCTGGCGCACAATTATAGCTACGTGGACGCTGCGAGGCTAATAGATGTTGATTCAGTGACAGCAGCACGAGGCTTTACATCCATTGAATCGTAAAGCGGAAATTCACAACAGAGAAAGAATTTCAGGAACCTAGGTACCTCCACGTAGATCGCAGGTGGAATCGGGATTAAAGGTGAAGTGGATTTCTTGTAGTATCTGTAGTCCGCGTTACTGAAAATAAATAAATATCGAGATTAATGAGACTGATTCAAAAAATACCTCAGAAAAAAGTTTCCCCCTCCAATTTATCAGAAACGTGTAACACCATAACTAGAATAGAAATAATGTTATAAGAAAATTTTACCAAAGGTAAATTTAAATAAAAAGTTCAAAAAGTTTTTTTTTTCTAATGAAATTTTTATTTTTTAAATAAATTTAAAATTAGATTTTATAGAATGTTTTTGTCTCCTGAAAATCAGCCAAATGTATCTTAAAATTAGTTATATTAGTTAAATGTGCCTTACAAGGGCGGTTACACTGAGAAAAAAGTTTGTTTAAATTAATCAAAAAAATTTGTTTGAAGTCAGATAATTAAACAAAATAAATTTTTTACTTCAATTAACAGAACATTTATTTAAATTTAATAAATGAAGAATATTTACTTTATTGATTGAAATATACAATTTGTTTGGTATATATGTCATTATATGTTTGATTTAAATAAAAGATTTGTTTGATTTGAAACAAATAATATGTTTAGTATATATTTTTATTTTAAACAAAGTATTTGTTTAATTCAAACAAAAAATATAATGTGAATAAACTTTTAGAGATGTTAAAAAATGGCAGTGTCAAAGACTTGTTTGCATTCATATACACCCGATTCTTAACCATAAGTTATCAGCCTCCGTGGCGTAGTGGGTAGAGTGTCGACTTTTAATTCCGCTCTTCTCGCGCGTCTTTCGTTCGAGTCCTGGTTCCGACGCGATTTCGCAATATCAAAGAAATCAATTTTTCATTAGTTATAAAGTATGTATTAGATAAATGAAACTATAATATAGATCGATTTCAATTTTTTTCTTTTTTTTTTTGGAAAAAAAATATTCATTTATTTTTTTCTTCAACTGTCAAACAAGAAACTTATTTAATTTAAACAAAAAATTTATTTGAATGAAACAAAAATTTATTTGAATGAAACAAAATTTTATTCAATTGAAATAAATAAAAACAAATAAGGAATTTATTTGGATCAAACAAACATATGATTGACCCCATATCAAGGTGATAATTTGTTTGATTCAAACAAATTTTGTTTGATTCAAACAAACTTTTTTCTGAGTGTAGGTTGGTGTCCGGCGCCGATTTCTTTGTTAGTTTACAGAAAAGAGGATCCCAGACTATGAAAAAAAAATTTGGAAAAACGTTCAGATTGTGACGCCCACTTTTTTAATTTAAATAAATAAATTAAAGGCCTCAAAAGTGGTACACAAGGGACCCTAATTGAGATAAGTTTAAATAAGAAAAACAGATAATTTAACGGCAAAACTAAATTTTCCCTCTTTTGCCTTTAGTATCGAAACTTCAAATCCATCTGATAGATTTGTGTCTTTCCACAGATTCCACGACTATGGCCATCTAGAAATGAAAGCCTTTAATAACTCTTTCGAAAACCAGTCTGAAGTTCAACCTTAATTCGGCGAAATAATTTCTCGGTAAAATGATTAATAGACAAAAGAATGGTATACCTCCGCACCCACTCCTTATTCGTCGTGTAGGTATCGATAGTGATTTTCGACAATCGTTACTTGCCGATCGTAAATGCCGCGCACTCATTTGAATTTAACTTCATCAATAATAACCCCTCGAATTTCACCGCATTCCTCCCTCGATTTTCACCGACAGGTTTCTCAGTTGTTTCTCACTATGAACGTGATACCACTCCGCATGCCATGGCGCTGTGCATCTGATTGGTTGCTATTGGCAATTGATGTGACGCATGCGCAATTAATGTGACTATAGAGAAAAAAAGAATTCGGTGAAATTCGAGGGGGCCTCCGGTTTGGATTTCATGAAATTCGAGGGGTTCGAGTGTATATTTATTTATACACACTATATATATAAATATAAATCAATCTGTCAAACTGATGTGAACAGTAATAACAGGGTTACCAGATGGGTCGGACGAAAAACCAGGATACCTCCAAATTTTTCAAGAACCCCTAAAAAAAAAAGGTTACCAAGAAAAATTTTCCCGTGCAATCAGGGCCGGCGGAACATATTTTTTCAGCGTGGGTAGTGATCGACCGGAGTTTAAGGGGGGGGGGGTGTTTCATAATTTTTTTAATAAATCAAATATACCAGAACGTTCAAAAAGAAATGAACAGTGTTAATTAACGTACTCATTTTTTATTTATTGTTAACATTTTACTACTTAAATTGCAAATTACGAGCTATTTTGTACATGTAGTGCAAAAACTGAGATTCGTTTGGAATTTCGAGAAATGAATTCATCCATAAGTTGTTCCAGGTTGAGTTTATCCACTGCATCTGGGTATGAGTGCAAGATGGCAACATGATTTAATCTATTTTGCATCATTTTCGAGCGCAAGTAATTTTTTACTCCTCGCAAAACAGAAAAGCTTCTCTCATTGGAGCAAGTTGATCCCGGAATAGTCATAAGTAATTTTATGAAGCGCAAATAATCAGGAACAAGTCCTGTACACCAATCATTTTCGCGCATGAATTCAACAACCTGTTTTAAATTTGACGGTTTTGTTCCTTTTCTTTCCATAATTTTGAGAGCCATTTCTCTATCATTAGCTAATCTGAGCTCATCAAAATCTCTCTTATAGAATGTAATGATTTTCTGCAAGTCAACTGTCTTACCGATGACAAATCTTTCCAATGTTTTAAAAAACTTGGCTGAATCAGTATCAAATCGACTTCTCAATGAACATATGACTTGATCAAACACTTCATAATACAACTTTCGATAATAATCTTCTGGAGTCTTAAAATTATGATTTTCGACATTTCCGTTGTCGATTCGCTTTGGTACTTTGCGTTTTCGTGGCAAAGTCGGTTCGTCAATGTCAAATTCTGCGATCAAGTTGTTGCTGTTCTGCCATATTGTTTTAAACTTTGAATCCCGAGAGGAATCTAACGCAAATGTCACGGCTTCAATTTTTCGATATGAATCTACTACGCAAAGATCAGATTTTTGGAGATCTTTGTTCAAAATTTCGATTCTGTCAAAGATTTCAACCATTGTAATCAAAAAGAATAAAAACTCAAATGATTCCATGCGTTGTAGAAATCCTGAGGCTTTGGCAACAATGGCACTGTCCACTTCTTGATCTTCCATCAGCATCTGGAAAAATTTCATGATTGCTTTGTAGTTAGTCAAAACCGTTTTCAAAGATTTTATTCTCACTACCCATCTGAAACAATATAACAAAGATTCAAAGATTAACTCGAAAACGTTTTTAGAAATAAAAGAAATGTTTGAATTCTTATGATAAATTATTGTTGCAGCATTCAAAGTGAACTTTTTCTTTTTTTCGTACGAATCAGTTTTGAATTTATTGTTTAGAATTTTTTTTATTTTTCAACCATTTTAATTAGAATATATGATTTTAAACTTAATATCAAAAACAGAAACATCTTTTACTAGTTAATCAACTCCAAAATGTTGTTAGAGATCTTACCTTGTTGGGCAGTACGCTGCAAGGGCAGGAAGGTCTTGCTCACTTTCTTCTGATTCAATAGCTTGTAATATCTGGAATTCCGCTACTCGTTTCGGTGAATCGCGTATGAAGTTTATCAAATCCTTTACTTCTCCGATATTCTTCCTGGCTAAAAACACTTTCTCCATTCCATCTTGAACAGCAAGGTTGAGATTATGAGCAGTGCAGTGAACGAAAAGTGCTCTAGGCTCTTCTTCTTTGATCCGTTGTTGTAATCCTGAAATTTTCCCCGAAACATTCGCAGCCCCATCGTAACATTGGCCTCTAAGCTTCGAAAGCGGTAAATCAAAACGAAGAAGAACATCCTTAATGATTTCGAATAAGGTTTTTGATTTAGTACTTGTGGTCGAATAAAAGCCCATAAAATACTCTGAAGCAATGAGATCTGCAGAGACGACTCGGAAACAAATAGAAATTTGCTCTGTTCTAGCAATGTCTGCTGTTTCATCCAGAAGTATAGAGAAACATTTTGCATCTTTTATTTCTCGGATATTTTCTGATAAGATTTTGAAAGCCATCATCTGCAATATCTCGTTTTGAATATCGTGGTGTAACCACTTGTACCCAGATTTCTTCAACCAGGAATCCAAATCTGCCAAGTCTTCTGATCGAGCTTTCAAAATTACCATGAAATTCGAGTTTTCGTCACTATCCGCGCCGCGAATAGCTAGCCCTTGTCTCCCTAGAATTTTCAAAGTACTGAAAATCGTTTTCAAAGCTTTGCGGTTGTACATCATTTCTTTCTGAAGTGCAGTTGCTAAATACTGCACAACGTTAACTTTTCCACGATTTTTCAAAATTTCTGCACAAGTGATATGAAGCGAACTCTTCGAGCGTTTTTTAATTCTTTCAGCTCCGTGTTTCCAATTTTCAAATCCACTTTCTACCCACGTTTCTTTCGCTGACAGATCAGCCTGCGTGAAAGAAGTCACAAAGTTTTCATTGCACGCTTTAGTACATATCGTACAAATCATTTGCTTTAGAGGGTTTAAACCAAGCCATGGATTGTTTAGTTTCCAGCATTCGAACAGGGTCGGATTCAGATCTAAAAAATATTTATCTATATTAAAATTTTTACTAGAATATGCCAAAACATTAGTCAGTTCTTTTTGAAAATTTATACATTTTCAAAAGTTTCAAAGTTATCGATATTGTAGATTTTAATCAATTTTCAACTTTCCAAATTTTCAAATTATCAAAATGCTTTATAATTGAGGGTCCGGATCGAATAAGGATATATAAAATTTTTTGGTCCGAGCACAATGACTTCTCACTGCTTTTAAAAAATTTTTTCAACATTCATTTTTTAATATTTATTTCAAGTAATTCGTTTGCTTAAATAATATCAAAAAATATTTTTAAATTTGTTGTCTTGAAATTGTTAGGATCTGCTTGCGCTCGGACCAAAAAATTTTATGTACCCTTATTCAAACCGGACCCTCAATTGTATGAAATTTTCTGATTTTCGGAAACTTTTTGAATATTTGTAATAAATTCTTCAAACTTCAAAATTCATCCAAATTTTTTCATATTAGTGATTGTTAAAATTCTTAAGAAGTTTTCAGATTTTCCGAATTTTTTGAAAATGTACGAAGCCTTCAAAAATCTAAAAAATTTTTTAAATTATTCAATTTGATAAATGTTTGACTTTTCAAAGGTATCTCAAAAGTAGTATCTATCTTACAATATTCATTTCTAAAAAATTTTCTTTTTTGTAGTATCGTAAGTGGTGAAAAATTGGTCTTTTTTAAGTGATGAGTTTTATTTTTTAAAGACCAATTATATATAATTTTCACCCAAAAACATTATTAATACTGTTTACCTTTATCAGTTTTCGATTTTTTTGCATTTGCACTCTTATTTTCCGAAGATAAATCAGCTCCACTTGTGGGCTCCTCCGTCTTCTCTGGATGCTCTTGACTGAGTGTATTATCATTTTCATCATTCGCCCTTTTACCTCGAAACCCTCGTATTAGAAACCGGTCCATGTGGAGAACTCAATTGTGCTCATTCACCATCGGTTACACAGGTAAGCCCGAGCAGGTAAACAAGTCAGGGCTGTGTGCATGTGTGTATCAGTTCCATGATGTACCAGTAGGCAGCATTCCCAACGGGGGTTCCCTCCATGATATGATGCACATGGCGCGATTTATTGATTGGTTGCTTTTGAATGGTTGCGTCTGGTTGGTTGCTTTTTCGCATTGAAAGCGAACTCTGGGAGTCCTCCAGTGTACATACTTTTTCTTCTCATTCTTCTTCGTTGGCGCTGTAATCGTTGTTCACCACTTATAAAACTGCGCCTTACTGCGCAAGCGATTCGACGCACACGCGTATTATAGAAATTAAATATAAAATTTAAAAAAACAATACATTTTTTTGATTTTTTACTGAAATTTCAGCGTGGGTAATTACCCACCCTGAGATTTTCGGGGTGGGTAGTATACCCACCATACCCACGTGTTCCGCCGGCCCTGCGTGCAATCGTTTGCAAAAGTATAAATTTATTATTTATTGTTACTATTATATTCTAGACCTTGAAATGCTTGCGCATTTTTATAAGGTCGCGTATTATGCTTAGACAGACAACTGCGATTGGCCGATTGTAGAACAGTAAAATATTTCTTGTGGAAAAGACATGGATTCGTAAAAACCAGGACATTTTTCCTATTTTCGAGAAAAAACCAGGACACCAGGACAGACCCCGAAAAACAGGACATGTCCCGGAAAAACAGGACGGATGGTAACCCTGGTAATAAACATGTCTCAATGTCAAAAAAAAATTTCAAAACAAAGAAATACGAAAAAGCAAGTGAAAAAATAGGAGCTAACTTCAAAGTGCAGACAAAGTGAATGAAAGAATAGGAAGATTATTATTATAGATAGATAGTTTATAAAAAGTCACAGAGATTCAGATCAAAACGAAATTTAATTTACAGGCCATAATTTACAGAAGTTGGCAGGAAGAATGAAGTTCTGTCAAACGCCATCATTAAAGGCGAGTTCAGTATAATCCAATTGTGGCAGTCGCTCGTGCCACGTGACTAGCGACAGAGTTCACTCACTCTTCACAACAATGGTTACGGTTATAGTCATTAGTGCACCCTGTACTCATATTTTCAGACACAAGGCAGTAGGGATGTTCGATCTCGATTCGATTCTGCCAAGATCGGTCCAAAGGGTCCGATTAATCGATCTTTTGAATCGATTCTTTATCTTCGATCTTTTGAATGAATCGATCCTTCATGCTAAGAATCGACGCTTCGATTCTTTAATATATATTTCTTTGTCGCGCTCACGTGTAGGGATGTTCGATCTCGATTCGATTCTGTCAAGATCGAACCAAAGGGTCCGATTAATCGATCTTTTTAACCGATTCTTTGGGTTCGATTCTTTAGGTGAATCGATTCTGGAGGACCGATTTCAAGATCGATTCAAGAATCGATTCTTCTTGAAGAATCGAACATCCCTACAAGGCAGAACTTGATATAATATTCAAATACGGTTCAAAGTGTCTCCAAAAATCGGTAGTGATACTGATCACTATTTCGTCTTCCAAGTTTCCGAGTGGAAAAATATGACTTTTGTGTGACGCGCGTGGTTTCGCACATCATTACTGCTGACCGAAACGGCTGACTTGATGTGCGAGAGATGGCGAGCTCTGCGATGTCTAGTATTAAGGATCAAACTGGATTCTTAATCAACCGAATACGAGTCAAAACAATTACTGTCTATCGGTGGCGGTGGTTACATATATTCTTTGACGTCACAGACTTATATCTGCAACGTCACATGTTTGTCCAAACCAAATATTTGAATCCATGACACTCCTCTCTCATGATAATCACCGTCTCGGTTGGTCTCAAAGAATCACAAGAGAATTGTCAAAACGTAAAAAAGTCAGGAACGTATGTAACATTGTTCCCAACGCGGGTTTCACGAGGATGTGCATGCGCAGCAAGCGTTGCGCATGGCCCGATTGATTATTTTTGAATGGTTGCATCTGATTGGTTGCTTTTCGCACTGAAAGCGAACTGGTGAACTAACGAAATTATCCGCTTAGGATACTCCCCACTTTGTGGCTACGGTACTGTTCAATCACACCCTGCTGGAAGTAAAGTGATATAAATCCTATCCCTTTCTATCTCTTTCTATCCCTAATATAGAAAGGGATAAAGATTGTTTATCCCTTTCTATATCTCGCCTATACCCGCATATTTCTTTCTATCTCCATATTAATCTACGTCCACGCCTATCTTTTTGAATCTCCTCTTTTCTATTTCTTTTTATCTCTTGCTTATCTACATCCATGCCTATCTCTTTCAATCCATACTTATCTACCTCTTTCAATCTATTTTCTATTCCCATCTATCTCTTTCTATCTCCTTTTCAATCAAACTTTGCTCTATCTCTTTGAATCCGCACTTCTCTATCTCTATTTATCTCTCGCCTATTACAGTCTATCTCTTTCTATTTCCTTGTTACTCAAAATCGCTCTTATTTCTTTCAATCGTCTCTTCTCTATTTCTTCATATCTTTTGCCTATTCTTGTCTATCCCTTTCTATTTACATCTCAATCCACATCCACGTCTATCTCTTTGAATCCACACTTCTCTATCTCTATCTATCTATTGCCTAACACAGTCTATCCCTTTCTATTTCCATGTCAAACTCAATTCGTTCCTATCTCTTTCAATCCCTACTTCTCTCTATTCCTTTCTATCTCATGCCTATTCTCTCGTCTATACCTTTCTATCATCTTGTCAATCAAAATTCGCTCCCATCTCTTTTAATCCCCACTTTTCTATCCCTTTAAAACTCTTGCCGATCCCCATCTATCTTTTTCTATCTCCTTGTAAATCTACATTCACTCCTATGTGTTTCAATCCGTTAATTTCTATCCCAACCTAGTTCTAAACCTATCTATTTCAATATCTTCTTCTCAGTCTCAGCTTAAGAATGCAAGGGAATAATTTTTAAATTATACTAATAATATGTTTTTAGATTATAAAGAAATTTGCCTTTAAAATAAGTCCAAGAAATTTTTCAAATGTTCAATGTTTCAAAAGTTCTTGCTATTTTTATACAACATTGATATTTGGCGTTTTTTTGCAATAACTTCCTTAAAAATAGACAAAACGATTAATGGGTTAATTTTAAGCACAATCTTGATAGTTTTTAACTTACTTAAAAGAAAAAATGTAATCTTTGATGTGTAATTAAGAGAACTTAAACTATAATCGAAAAACAGGTGGTCTCATAAATTCTGATGGATAGTATATATTCCCTCAATTTACTCCTAAATAAATAGAGCGGATTATAGAAGAATAGACGAGTGATAGATTTAGAGGCTGGATTAGAAATGAGGAGATTAAAAGAAAGAGATTATATACCTAGTGATTCTTACGACTGACAAAAAGATTTAAAAAGATAGGGATTGATATACATAAGAGATAGATAGGGATAGAGCTAGATTGGATGAGTGATATTGGTTTTTACAACATAACTCTTAAATCCTTCGTTAGCTCAGTGGATTAAGCGCTCGACTGTGGACTCGATGCACACGGGTTCGCGTCCCTATAGATGCAGATTTTTCAGTGCTATATGCGTTAGTGGTAAGATTAGAATAATATTTATGTACAAAATATTGTATTTATAAAATTAATATGCGTATTTAAAATATTAAAATTAATATGATAATAAGGGAGAGATAACCTTAGGGATAGAAAGGGATAACAATTTCTGGCAAAGGAGATAGATTTAGGGATAGAAAGAAATTAAAATTTTTTCTGCGTAGAGATAGACTGAGAGATAGAAAGAGATAGATATTGCACAGGGATAGACTGAGGGATAGAAAGAGATAGTGTTTTGGGGATGCAAATCGGCTACTTGAAAAAGATAGAAAAGTTCTATCTCTTTCTATCTCTTTCTATCTCTTTACTTCCAGCAGGGCAGTTGAGTTCCAGACGTCCCTTTCACTGTCCTACGGAACCCGTTGCCTACTATATCTAGTAGCGGCCGCAGTAGTACGAGTGATATTATCATAAGAGAGCAGTGTATCTTGCAGAAATGTTATATTAATAAATATAAACACAGATGATTCTTAATAGAATGTTATATCAAAACAAGATGTTTGCATCAAAAAAGTCCAAAATCTTTTAAACTCGTAAGACGGAGCATTCTAAGGGTAGATTTTCTGAATTATGATACTCTAGAGGGTAAGTGTTTTTACAATTCACGCTAATATTGTAATACAACATGAATTAGGATAATTTTCTGTAAAAACAATAAATAAAAATCAATGTTACCTCTTAAAACAGTAGACTCAAAAATATAGGTGTGGTTCCAATCCCTAAATGTGAACGTTTGCCGAAATTATTTTTTTTCGTTTGTGTACAAAATATATTACCAAAATTGTTTTTGCTACTCGTTCGAAAGTTTAGAAAAATTAGTAAAGAGACAAAAAATGCAACTCACTCTCTATATCGTTCATCAGCAGCTTTTTCAAGAAGCGGCATTCCTGACAGGAAGAGAATAATGAGTGTTGTAAATATCGGTGAGGCAATGGCAACCCATTCTATACCATCGATTACGTTTAAGGATATTATAAATATACCCCACCAAACGACGATTTCCCCAAAATAATTAGGATGCCTCGAAAGTCGCCATAAACCTGAAATTGGATAGTCAGAATTAAATGAAATCCTTCCCTTTTCCATCACAATTATCATTATAGTACTTTGTGCAATTTAAAAGAATTTCAAGAGATTTACAAGATTTCAGTATATGGGCATATCCACGAAAAGTGTCATTTTCTCTCAAAAGAAAGTTACAAAATCAATCTTAAGGCACTCTTTTCAAACTTTTTTCCTACATTCTACATACATATAGAAATTCATTTTTTAAGGTGGTGAATTACTTTGCGCATACGCCCAATTTGCACAAAATATTAAAATAGGATTGCTTTTCCTTCTTATATGTTTGCGAAAAACTTTTCGCCTTTCAAATTAAAAAGCTTTTTTCTCCAAGAAATATGGATATGTCCATATTTAAAGTGACTAAAAGAAAGAATTTAAATTGATTTCAAAAGAATTAAGAAGTGTTAACGATTTTCAAGAAATTTCTCAGAAATTCCAGCATTTTAAGCGATTTTAGGCAATTTGAAGGGAAGGGTCACAGTAATTTTAGCATAGTCTCTGAATAACCCTATCGTGTACTAATCCAGAGAACATCTTAACCTGAACATCTTAATCTTATTGCAGTGCCATCAATCTATGACAGATACCCTCATCTCAATCCGCTCTTTTATTGTCATCCTAATCCAGCTAGACCCTGACCATTCCAGCATTTCTATCCATCATAAAAATATTTCTCTCCAATAAACCTCTCCAATAAATAAATAGCTCCACTACTAAAATTGTAAACAAATGAATTCCCTTCCACCTCCCTTTTTACTTTAGAATTGTGAACTTGTAGACTCTGCTTGCTTGTACTTCAAGACTAGACATTCGTTGTACCTCAAACTGAAAAGACCTGACCGTGTGATATCTGGCCAACTTATACATATCCGCTCTGTCTCCCCAGTTTCTCTTGTAAAGGATATAATAATTTGTGTGTAGTTTAGCAATAAAAGTAATATTACCAAAAAACTTCTTCAATTATTACTTACACATAAACACTGTTTATTATTTTAATTATCCAGAAAATTTTTTTTGTATCGGAAATGAGCAGCAGTTATCTTTTAATTTTAATACAGTGGCGTAGCAACCGGGGGGCAGCTGCCCCCCGTAAATTTGGACGGGGGGCAATATATTCATTTCCCCCCACTCAAAAACAAGTGATAGCTGTTAAAATAACAAAGATGTTCGTGATGTTTAAATAAAAATGCACACACACACAAACAAAATGACTTTTTGTCATCCAAGTTTGCTCCCCCACGAAAAATTCTATTGCTACGCCCCTGTTTTAATATAAATAATTCTGTCATATATTTTACCAAAATATCCAGAATAGATGAAATAGGCATTTATATTATTTATTTGCAATGAAAACAAATCTACGTTAGCAAAGCAAAAATTAAAATTTTTGAAAATTTAAAAGATCTTACCATCATTACACCACTTTCCATTATTTACAGGATCTTGTCTGAATGAGAACTTTTGAAGATCAGCGTACGTTTCAGCTAACAACCCAATTATAAAAAGTCCAGTGCCAGCACTATCAAGTGTAGTCATCGTCTTAGGAACTAGCGGAATTTTGTGTCTTGGAGAATTGATAAATATTACCGGTAAACTGACGACATATACCCAAATTGCCTAAAATGTTAAAGTTTTTTCAGTTAAACATTATATATAAATAATTCGAGTTGTTTCTTAAGACTAAGGGGATCTTCTCATGTAATATCTTACTAGGAGTCATACGCGCGCGTTTTTTTTTTCAATTTCTTTTTATTTCTTGATATGTTGCGTTCAATTTATCTGAAATTACACAAATACACAAATAAATAAAGTTTCTTAAGGAGGAACATGCGCAACTCTTGAATCATGTGAGCGTTTGTAAAAAAGCTCATAAATAGACTGATATAAAATACAAAAGTAGTATCCAAAAATTCTTCAGTTTAATATAAGTCAGATTTCCACAAAATTTGAGAAATTAAATATAAAATCATTGAATAATTTACAAAAAAAAATTTAAAAAGGTTATGATTCGAATTATTATAAAAGACTCCTATCAATATTACTTAATACGTAAATTGATGTTTTGATATAGATTGTGCTTTTTAATAACAGTTATTTATGTTTCTTGCCCGAAAACCTAATATTATTACACTCGAACCCCTCGAATTTTACCATCGCAAATTTCACAACCCCTCGAATTTCACCGCATTCCTCCCTCGATTTTCACCGACAGGTTTCTCAGTTGTTTCTCACTATGCACGTGATACCACTGCGCATGCCATGGCGCTGCGCATCTGATTGGTTGCTATTGGCAATTGATATGACGCATGCGCAATTAATGTGACTATAGAGAAAAAGGAATTTAGTGAAATTCGAGGGGGTCTCCGGTTTGGATTTCGTGAAATTCGAGGGGTTCGAGTGTAGTTATTTTATGAATTACAAAATTGGAAAAAAATGCGAAAAAACTTAGCAACGTTGCGGAAGCCAGTCAACATGTTGACTTCATAGTAGTCAGCTGTAGTATTTCACTTATGTGATAGCGTCTGCTATATTATCGTCTGCTATATCCGTTATATCTTCTGCTCCAAAGGAACTGCAGATTGCAGCGTTGCCACGTTTCATTAGTTTTATTCGTTTTATTTGTTGACAGCTGATTTTTTCAGCTTCAAAGTTAATTTATAAAAAATTGAACCCGGGTAGATACCAATTTTTTATTTTTGCCGAGACAAGTAAGGTTCATTCTTTAATAAAAACAGTTTTTTGAGTGTTTGAGCGCAATTTTCTAAGAGAACTCTCCAGTTTATGTGATTCTGCTAGGTTAGTTCCATAAGACAAAATTTTAATGCAAAAGCTTATATTTTTTATATCAAGCGGTAAAAAATTCTAAAAAAATTCTAAATGACGCGGAATTAATATAACTTTAACATATTTCAAGGGCATTCAAAAATCTTGGATTTTACCTGGCGTATGTTCCTCCTTAAACAATCTGGGTTTATACTTTTTGAAAAATAATGGATTAATGTATGTAGCACAGGGTTAAATGGAACAGATATGCTTGGGACACTGTGCAGAAACCTTCTATATCAATAACTATTTTAAAAAATTTGTCCCTAATGTTATTGTAAGAGAAAGTAACGAAAATCACCACGCGCCAGGTTTCGAGTGATGCTGATGCAGTGCCCTGGTAAAAAAAAACGTTAGAACCCGGATAAAACACGTTTAGAACAAGGTTGCTTATATGTTAGTAGACGGCAGTCTATGCGGATTCTGCTTCAGGGTTCTAAACGGGTTTCAGTCGGATCGTACTCGGCTTCAAGGAGGATTTAAAGGAATTTTATACGGGTTTTAGACGTGCTAAAAAATTTCATTTAAGGGGTTCTATACGGGTTGTACTCGGCTAGAGAAGGGTTTTAAGGGAATTTAAACGGGTTTTAGGCGTGCTAAAAAAGTTCGTTTAACGGATTCTATACGGGTTGTACTCGGCCTAGAGAAGGGTTTTAAAGGAATTTAAACGGGTTTTAGGCGCGCTAAAAAAAGTTCATCTAACGGGTTATACACGGATTATACACGGGTTTTAGTCGAGTTGTACTCGGCCTCAAGCAGGGTTCTAAGATAATTAAATAATTATATGTACAGGATTCTAGACGAATATCAAATGGGTTAAATCCGATACTGTGCCACTATGTGATGCTTTGAATGGGTTTTAAACGGGTTCAGCAATAGTTTGTTTACAGATCTGTCGCAGACTGTATTAGGCACAAATGCTATCAATTTTGTATTAGTTAAATGGTAAGTGATATTATTCTGTTCGTGCGTAGGATAAATGAATTAACACGTTCACTCGAATTTATTATAAGACATGTAGAGTTTTATTTTGGAAGAACTTTATTTACAAGACCGCAAGGTATTGAGAGAGAGAGAGTTGTTTGTATCGAGTTGAAAGCTCGAAAAAATCTCAACTTAGGTTCCAGAGTCGTTCGTGAACTTCCCTGGGACTTACAATTTTGAGTAGAGGTTTGAGTAAAACTTGTTCATTGGCTAAATTAATGGGAGGTACTTGGTACTTGGACCCTCCCTCGATTAACATCACTAGAAGCCTGAGGAAAACCCCGAGGGAAAACCCAAACCTTAATTACAATCTCGACCTAAGATAGGTAAACGTATTTTGAGATGGTCATGCCTACAGAACTCTAAAAGGTTATAAATTCATAGAAATTAGTGGAATTTCTCATAGCTGTACCGTTATAAACCAGGTCTACTAGATGTGAAGATAGTAAAACTTAGAAAATAAGTATATTGTTGAACAAAAGGCCAAGTGCAAATAGGAACAATTGATGCTACCTTTACAGAGTGGGCGGTGTGAAAACCTTGTTGTGAGTGCAATAAGCAGCTTAAGAACAGTCTTAAGTTTTAGAATTTGAAATCTAAATCTTAAATTATAGGATTCTTAAATTTTACAAACACATAATAGAAAATTGTTGCGACGCAACATATTCCATAATAATTTTGAAATTATGTGTGAAGGTAGATAAGAATTTGCTATTTTAGTTAGGTATTATTAAGAATGATATAAAATATTGACAAAAACGTTTTAATTATTTTCTTCTAATTAATACAGAAATTATAATGTTTGTGACATTTTTTCTTGAAAAACTTAAAGTACTTTTTATAGCATGAAATTCTACTTTAACTTTATATTAAAAAAAAATATTATGTACCTAATATTTTCTATAGTTTCTGTAACATAAAACAACGTAGCTTTAGAACAGCGACTTATAAAAATTAAAAAAATAAGATTCTTTACGACTCATCTGTAACTTTCTCGGTAACTTCCTTATCTTCACTCTCTTCATAATACTGATCGGCCAGAAATAACTGAAAAAACACGTTTAAAATTATACGTT
>CAJFCP010025397.1:20837-34672 GCA_904066005.1 Synergus itoensis
ACCTTAAGTAAATTAGTTTTCTTCTTCATTTGAAAATAAAGTAATTTAAATAAAATTATTTAGCAGCGATGAAGGTTGGTAAGCGAATGCAAGCGCATGAAGTGTGATGAGAATGTGCTCACAATGGCACCCCTAGTTTATAATGTATTGGCAGCTTGTTATTTACCAATGACTTTTTGCTATCAGTCGATAACAATTGATAACATAGGCCCAGGATAACACGGCTTTTCTTCCGCGCGGCAATTTTCACAGTGAAATTGCCATTTTTTCGGTATATCTCATCAGTGACAAGTCTCCTCAGCGACATTTTTCATTCGAGAAAAATATTTTAGATAGTTTTGAAGATGGCAAGAATGCGATAAGTCTTTCCAGAGACATCTTTCGCCCAAGAAAATTTTCTAAGTAATTTTAAAGATGACAACTTCTTTATTTTACATTATTTTTTTAATTTAAAAAATTACTGAAAGATGTTCAAATCCGTAGTAATCGAATGGACAAATATTTGTAATATGATAAATAAACCTGTCTTTAAAAAAAGACCCTTTTGCCACCTTTACAATTACTTAGAAAAGTTTGTTGGGCGAGAGATGCTTCTGGGGAGAATTGCCGCGATTTTGCCATCTTCAGAACTAACCAGAATATTTTCTTAAGCGAGAGACGCTTCTAGTGAGACTTGCCGCAGATTTGCCATCTTCAGAGCTACCTAGAATCCTAGAATATTTTCTTGGTCGAGAGATGCCCATGGGACTACTTCTCGCAGTTTTGCCATCTTTACAATTACTTTCAAGGAAGGTCTGCCAGGTGTCCCTCGCCGATTTGATTCTCCCTGATATATGGTGTAGTACTCGAAAAACAAAGCGACAGGTATTTTTTTTATCTGCGGAAAAACACTTTAAGGAGGTGAAACAGCCCCTCAAAAATAGGGGTTTCGTCTATTGCATAGTTTTGTATATAAAAACCAAATTGATTTTAATCAAACCTACTGGAAAAGTTTCCTCGTGATGAAAGATGAACAACGTAATTTTCTCAAAAAAAAAAAAAAAAAAAAAAAAAAGGTGTAAACCACCCTTATATATTTTTAAAGTTGTGCTAAAAATTGTTTAATTCACAGGAAAAAATTAAAAAAATATATATATTTTATACGCCTATTTCCCTATGATAATTGCCGCGCGGGAGAGAAGCCGATAGGTAGAGATGCCGCTGTTGTAACATGCCGCTGATGAGACGTGTAGTTGGTGTGACATGTCGCAAACGTGACATGCTGCAGATGTGACAAGCCGCAGGTGTCATTTAACGCAGAGACATGATATGGACCCTAAAAAAGCTGATTTTTAGGGAATTTTTCTTTTCTAGTATAAAATCCTGGCCGGATGAGGAAAAAATAATGTGAGATTCGTATTTTTCGCACCAAAATACATATTGATATTGAATTTCCGCATCTAAGGGAAAAACCGATGTCAGATTCGTATTCAGTGCCCCAAAATACGTATAAATACCATACTCTGACCTCTCACAAAACCGACTTTTTTTGTTGGTCTATGTAATTGTTTAAATAAAATTAACAAATACATTTTTTGTCTATTTATAAAGGTAAAAACTTAGGGTTTTCAACGTAACAAACTATTAAGAACTAACTTTAAAATTTATGTATCCACAGAAAAACGAAATTTTTTATTTACAAATGTATGTGGACAAAAGTTTATCAATAAAATTATTAATGACAATAACAATAGTGGATCGTTATCGAGGTTTCTTAAAAGAAAATTTTAAAAGTTAGTTATTAACAGTTGGTTACGTTGAAAACTCCAAGTTTTTACCTTTATAAATAGACAAATGCAGTTAATTAATTTTGTTTAAACAATTATCAATTGTTATCAATTGATAGCAAAGACTCACTGGTAAATAACAAGCTGCTAATACATTATAGAAAATAAATCTTCCTTTCAAAAAATGACTAAGATAAAAATTTGTTTGTACAATTGTTACTAACAATTAAAATTATTGATTGTCTTTTAGACTTCTTAAAGGTTTAAAAATTAGTCATTTATATTTCATTACGTTGAAAAAACCAAGTTTCTACCTCTAAAAATAGCCAAACAGTGCATTTGTTAATTAAATTTGTTTAAACAATCATCAGTTTTTATTGAATGACTAAATCTGATAAGTAGGTGACATTTCTCTATAATTTTTGGCCGATTCAGTAGAAAGAACTTTATTTATTTCATCATAAATACCTGATATGGCCGATTGTTTATAAAATTTGTTTATGAAGTAACGTATTATTTATTTTCTTTCATGTATTTAGTTATTATAAAAAACGGTTTTTGTCTATAAATTATTCATATTTAATGCGAATCAATTGAGAAATCACTGCCAATAGCCATGAATACATTTTCACTCACTTATTTGTTTGTAACAAATACAATAAATTTTTTAACAATTACTAAGCTATTGGAAAACTTTCCTGGATAGTTTCTTCATTGATTCTAGGTTTTTGGGGCTGAATCCAAGTATTTCTCGATATAATAATTTAGGACCAGATATATTGTTTATAAAAAGTTCTCTTGCAGGCAATAAAATATTGATAAAAGGTGGAAATCGGATAAATGTGTTCAATACAATCTTTTAGGATATGAAGAAAGACGCAGTTGCATAACTGTTTAATTATAGATTAGCTTTAGAAAAGATTATTAAATTGTTTTAAAAACTATAAAACCCTAAAAAACTAATTAAAAATTAACGGTATAAAAAAATTCATGCATCAACCTGTCACTTGAGAAATTATTTTACCTATTTGACAGTAGACATGTCTTGATAAGCTTAACAGAATTTGAGCTCAACATTCTTATAGTCTAATAATGAACTCGCCCAATGTCTAAAATATACATATTAGTACATATATGTAGAATAATCAGAAGTTGTTCATGTGACAAATGAATTTTCTATTTCCAATGATTACTTTTGTTTCTCGACAAAAATACCATTATAAAACATTGTGATTCTTAAAAATATAATTAAATTT
The DNA here is from genome assembly GCA_904066005.1 of Synergus itoensis. Classification (NCBI taxonomy): domain Eukaryota; kingdom Metazoa; phylum Arthropoda; class Insecta; order Hymenoptera; family Cynipidae; genus Synergus; species Synergus itoensis. The sequence goes on from CAJFCP010025397.1 coordinate 23,860, forward strand.
TTTTCTGATACCTGTGCTTTTGTCCTTACAATACTTACTCGTACCTAAAAACTCTAAACATTTATAGATTGTAAAATTATTTGATAAAAACAGAAAAAATTTAAGTTAGAAGCTTAAGTTAAAATTCTATAATACATATCATAAATACTTAATATTTATTGATTTATTAAACCATTTGCAGATGTCGGTACAAGCAGTCAAAAGAAGACTGAATTTGGAAATGGGTACTACCGGCCCGAGTCAGTCGGCATTCAAAACTCCGCGAGGAAAACGCAGACGCACTGGCTCAAATTCACTAAGTGGACACACACCTACCAAAAGTATATAAAAAATACTCTTAATACTATAATATCTTTCTTATAGATTTAACTCTTCAGCTTTTCTAACATATGACTTGCCATTAAGTGAAATCCTACCGGGCGCATGAATCTTCCCCAAATTCAATTATACCTCATTTTTATTTTACCGAACTGTGCATGACAGAATATCAATTTTCTGTAATATTTATTTATTCTGATTATTAATTTAATTTATTTTTGTTTCACGTGACTTTAAGTGAATTCATATGACTTCATATGAATTCAAATTATTTCAAAAGATTTCACTGACTTCAGATATTTCAGGAGAATTCAGGAGATTTCATTGCAAGTATACACTTAATTTCACGAGTTGTCAACCCCTCAAAAAGTAGGGTAAATTGTTATTCGGTGAAATAAAAATTAGCTAAAGTAATAATTCTAACAAATAAATTTTTGCGAAAATTGATATTTGGTAATATCATTGAGTCGTGTATCCGATTTTTAGTAGGGTACTATACTATTGTCGCATTATTTTAAAAATTTTCCGATAGCCAAACTGTAGGGGAGACTGAGACTAAATAGTTGACTAACGGGGTTAATTGATTAATCGACCATAGTTCCCGTATTTATCAAATTGTAATTTATAATATGTAACTATGGAGTAAAATATGTAATTGAAGATTTCACATTCCGACTGTTCGGACGTGTGAACGCTGAACATCGGAATGGTGGAGCTCTCTTTTGATAAATATGGAAAAACGTACTCCAAAAACGTACCATTATGCAGGCCTCCCACTCGCCTACTATTTGCTACTATTTGCTACTTTTTTTACATGAGGCTACTATTTGGCTACTTTTTTCGGTCCACTACTACTAAAAGCTACTTTTTAAGGAAAATATATTTAAAAAGACTTTTCCTAACACGATTTTTTTATTATAATGAAATAATAATATTGAGGGTCCGACGACCCATTTTTTGATTCGAGCTTTCAATTTTTCAGCAATTTAACTTCGATCGGTAAAGTAGGTTCCAATACTAACATTGTTCTATCTGATCCTTCGTCATATGGATTGAAATAACGGTCGTTTCTAACATTTGTGACTGCATGTCCCGTAAGTGAAGGTTAATATGGTTAATATCGAAAATTAGAAAATCCATTTAACATTTGGTTACTAGATTATTTTATCTAAAGATATTAGAAAATTTCCAGAGGTATGTATTGTTCATATTTTCTTACTGCAAAACATTAGACACTAGTTTATAACCTTTTTCGCGTTTCATTTTTTACAAAACTAACCTATTTGTTTCTACATTAAATTATCAATGATGGTAACAAAGATCTTTGATGGTAAGGGAAGCAAAAATAAATTTCCAAATTTTCTATCAGACAAACTGTTTAATGTTTAATTCAGTATCAATGTATTAATTAATAGACAATTAAAAATTAATTACTATATTAATTCTATATTTTATTCCTTTTTTTTAGGTCATATAATAATTTAATGACTGCGGATATTGAATAATCCAAAAAAAGGGAAGAGATTTTAACCGAATTGTGATCGTCACATAAAGCAATGTTCGTTCTTCTTGATTTCGTGTTTTATATGCACCTGATACGTTTTTCTTGTGCTTTAATATTGTAAGCATTTATTGTGTCTTCCAATGATCTGTGATTTAAAATTTAATGTTTGTTATATAAAAATTGTGCTGGCGTTTTGGTTTATAGCTACTCTAGGTATATAGGAATATTACATATTATATGTATGCTCTGAACTGAATAATCGTAAACTTTAAGAGGTTACTTTGCGATTTTCCTATTCAAAATAGGAAAAAAATTGACTTTCTGTGATTTTGCGATGCTTTGATATATGAATTAATTTATTTTATAAAAAATTGCAGAATTTGATTTTAAATTAATATCAGATATACAACAATGGGTGACTACAGATTTCAAGCGAATTGGTTGAGGCGTACAGATAATCTAGGTTACGAAATTGGAGCTTGGTGTAGTAAAAGCACTGAAAAAGAAAATTATGCATTTTGTTCTGTCTGCGCTAAAACTTTTTCTCATGCTAAAAAGGGCATTCAAGATGTTCTTCAACATTCCTCGACTGGCATTCATAGTAAAAATGCGTTAGATAAACTCCATTTTAACCAATTAAGGTTAAAAGCGATTGCTGCGTCCGGAAGTGTGAAATCTTTGGAAAAACCAGTCCAATTGTGGTCTGTACGCGATGCGCCTTTAAAAGCTGAAATTATCTGGGTGATTAATAATATTCATTGTAATATGTCTGCGAGTTCTTGTGACGGTTTAGAAAATACGTATCAAGCTATGTTCCCAGATTCGGAAATCGTAAAAAAGTTTTCGCTCGGTCCTACGAAATTTCGTTACTTAGTTACAGATGGTTTAGCGCCGTATTATGAAGAGAGATTAATAGAAGACGTAAAAAAAAGTCCAGGATTTATACTTTCGTTTGACGAAACCACAAATTCAGAAAGCAAGAAGGAACTACAAACTCGACTGCGTTATTTTTCAGAAAATAATCAGGAAATAGTGGATAGACACTTACGCACGTACTTTCTGGGTTCTGCAACTTCTGAAATACTGGCAAGATATCTGAAAGATTCTTTACAAGATATTCCAAAAGAGAAATTAATAATGTTAAGTTCAGACGGTCCAAATGTAAACAAAGCAGTCTGGAGTCTGATGAATGATGACATGTTAAAATATCGTTCTAAAGGATTGCTAAATATTGGAACATGTAATTTACACATAGTCAACAATTCGTTTGTTCTAGCACTTTCTGAGTTCGGTTCAGATGCTAGTGAATTCGCGATAGCAGTCTACTATTTTTTTCATAATGAGCCTGTTCGATGTGAAGATTATGAAAGAATTCAATACCTGAAGAAGGTACCAAAACATCGTTTCATAAAACATTCTAGTATTCGCTGGTTGACATTAAAAAAAAGTGTTTTGATTTTGGATGAGCAATGGCCAGCTTTGACAGAATACTTCCTGAAATTTCTGCCAAATAAACAAGGAGTAACCAAGTCAGTACTCACAAGTGTAAGGTATACTTCTATTTGCAAGTTCTTAAGACAAAGTGATATGCCTATACAATTACGATTTGTTGCAAGCAGTGCTGAACTCTTTGAAAACTTTTCTCAGCTGTTTCAGAAAGAAGAGCCTTTAATTCACGTGCTATTTGAAAAAATTGAAACTTTGATACTCACACTCGCAGGCCGCATTTGCACTGCAGAAAGCTTACTAAATTTCAAGAGTAATCGTTTGAAATCAGAAGAACTTTTCGAAAAAGAAAATTTCGTTAATTTGCAGGCAATCATTCTCGACGAAGATGTTAAGAAGCATTTAAAAAATCTCAATGAAAGGGAAATTCTAAGTGTTTTAACAAAGATTAGGAAACACTATAAACGTTCTGGATCACATATACTAAAAAAATCGTCGCTAAAAGCGTACCCTCATTCAAGTATTTTATATGCTTGCCGATGTTTGCAGCCAAAGAGGATTCGAAACAAATGTAGTGTCCAAGATATTTGTAAAATTGCAGAAAAATTACCACTTCAAGGTATTTCCTCTAGTAAATTATCTGATGAGTGGAAGCTTCTTCAACTAGAAGAGTTACCAGAGTTTAAAAAGGATGATCGAATTGATCACTATTGGGTAAAAAATGTCTTTGGAAAAGAAAACTGTACAGGTGGTTTAAAATACGCTTTAATTACTCAAGTAGTCAAAATATCCTTGTCTTTATCACACGGGAATGCAGACGTAGAGAGAGGATTTTCAAAATCTAAATTAATATTAACAAAAGATAAGACGAGTATGAGTGAGCGAACTTTGAACGCACGATTAATAATACACGATGCGACGAAACGCTTTAAAGGTAAGCTTCACCTACTTCCAATTACAGATGCTTTAGTAACCAAGGTATATTCAGCGCGTCAATCCTACATGGAAAACTTAGAAAATGAAAGATTGAAAAGAGAGAAAATTATTGAAGGCGAAAAGAAAGAAAAGGAGAGAATCGAACTGGAGAAAGAAAATTTGAAAAATATAGAGACATTAAACAGAAAAGTTAAGGATCTTGAAGCTGATCTAAAGGAACTGAAGAAACAAAAAGACTTTACGAAGAAGAGTTCTGATATACTAATAGACAAAGCCAAAACTCTATTAGATGAAGCATTAAAGAAGAACGACCTTCAAGCAGCCCACGTTGCACGAGGAATGATGGCCGCAGCAGAGAACTCAAGAACAGAAGAAAGAACCAAAGAAGAAGAAATTTCAAAATTGAGCAGCAAAATTGAGCATAAAAAAAGAAAAGTCCTGAATACATTACTACAGAAAAAAAAAATTGAATTTAAGCAACATGAAGAAGAAAGTGGTAAATCCACGTGTTTAGCTAGTCAAGCACAGGAAAAACAACCAAAGTCGAAAAGTAAGAAAAAACTGACTGAGAGTGAAGAAAAAAATAGCAAAAGTCCACCTTCATTTTCTGTAAATGACTTAACTACGATTTGTCAAGAAATTAAACCTTCTGTGAAAGCGAATCGTAAAAGAAAAAGTAATCAGGTTGAATGTACAGTGCTACGAAAACAAAAAAGAATTAATGCGAATAGAAAGATCGATTTTTTTATAAACCGCACGATCAATCAAACTACCAAACAAATAAAATTTAGTAAGTGCGAATATATTCCTCATACAACCGAACGTCTTTTGAAAAAACACATTACGATGGAAGAACTTTTGTAATCGCTTTTTTTCTACGTATGCCTACCTAATTTTAAAATAAGCAAGATTTATTATTGAAAAATATGTAATAAAACTAAAAATTACTTTCCTGTTGTTTTTATTCAATTTTTAGCCTAATTTTTTATTTAAAACAGCGATCAAATAAACATTCCACTGGTTTTTTCTACCTAAAAGTATGGGCTACTTTTTGCTACTTTTTTTAAGCACTGAGGCTACTTTTTGCTACTTTTTTTAAAGGCAGAAGGCAGTGCGAGGCCTGATTATGGTCTCACACAACCATATTTTCTTAAATTTTCAATACCGTGTAAACTTTATATATAACAACGTAAATAACCTCTGATTGACCTATGAGATCTTGATGGAAACAAATTGATAATACCATATCTGGACGTAAAATTTCCCGCTCTTTCCGAATCTGTGGTCAAAAATCCATTTTTTTTTCAATATTTACCGGTTTGACCTTGAATTGACTTTGATAGTGATTCGATAGGGTCAAATGGACCTCGAATTCGGATTCAGAGACCCCAAAAACGTATCATTATGGTCTCACACAACCATATTTTCTTAAATTTTCAATACCGTGTAAACTTTATATATAACAACGTAAATAACCTCTGATTGACCTATGAGGTCTTGATGGAAACAAATTGATAATACCATATCTGGACGTAAAATTTCCCGCTCTTTCCGAATCTGTAGTAAAATAGTATATTACATACCTAGGCCAGTAAAATAAGAAACGTCTCAGATCACATGTAATTGTCGACCGAGGCGAAGCCGAGGTTGACAAAAATGTGATCTGAGGCTTTCTTTTTTACTGGCCTAGGTGTGTATACTATTTTTCTGCTCGACGACGCCAGAAATCGGCAACTTCGTTTAGCGCAGCGGCCGGGAAGTTGACGCTTTCTGGCCGGAGGGCAGAAAAATCCATTTTTTGTAATATTTACCGGTTTGACCTTGAATTGACCTTGATAGTGATTCGATAGGGTCAAGTGGACCTCGGATTCGGATTCAGGGACCCCAAAAATGTTAGGAATAGTAGTCATTTCTAATAAAAATTTTTTTTTGTCGATTTGATCTTCAATTGACCTAAATTATGACGTGGTGGGGGTAAACGGACATCAGATTCGGACTCAGCGTGCCGAAAAACATAGGGGTATATGGGTCACCTTTCTGTAACAAGACCTTTTTTTTTTGTGTGCCTGTGTAATTGATTTTGTAACATATTTCTTCTAGAAAAAGATATTGGTAATGAATCTTAGTGTCTTTTATTAAAATTTTTATTTGAAAGTCGATGTTTCAAGGATATATAAAATTTGTACAAAATCATTAAACTAGCTTTCAAGTTGTATCAACTTTTGTGCTCATTCAATGAGCTCTTTGCTTCCTGTAAGCAAATATGATTTGCTTCCTAATACAGGAAGCATTAAGGCAGTATTCTACTTTGAACGCTCGAAAAAAAAGCTATTTTTGTGATTTTTGTTGAGATAATTATTGAATATATTGATGTAGGGTTTATAAGGCTTAATAAATACACTCTTGAAATACATGAAAAAATTTTATTTATTTATTTTAAGTACTTTTTATACACAAAATGTCAGTTGAACACAACACCTTAATTAGCGGGTGGGCAAACGGTGGGAAAAATACCTCAACAGCGGGTGGTCTGAAACAAAAAAATCAAATAGTTTTATATTTAGTATGATCCAAAAAACATTTAGTAGCAAAATTTTTGGTTGGCATGCAAAAATAACAAAATGGCGGCTGAAAAACCAAAAAAGAAAAAGAATTGTTGTTTTTTTCGTCATTTTTTGTTAAAAAAAAATATAGTTAGAATTAAAATTTAACCAAAATTTTGCTACCAGATATTCTTATATGTGTACAAAAATATGTGGTTTAAATTTTATAAGAATCGGTCCAGTACTTCTTGAGATTTTTTTCCCACGGGATGTAAAAACGTGGTTTCGAGAAAAACACGTTTGAAGTTTTTTATTAACATCTTAGATGTTACACGTTTGAATTTCAGGTAGTTACTTTCGAGGGGAGAAAAGTGCAGTTAGAATGCTTGGATCTTGATGAAATTTTAACACATTTTTGAATATATATACTTTCGAAAAATGTAAAAAAAAAAATTGATTTTTCGAAAGTAGAATTTTAAAAATGCAGATTTTAGATTTTAGATTTTTCAAAGTAGAATACTGCTTTAAGTATTTAATTTTCTTTATATCAGCATTAAATTTTGATTATTTGAGAAGTTATATTCGAAAATTACAATAAAGCAAAACTTTCTTATTTTTCAGTGAAATGGATTAATCTTATAGGTCAATCGATTCGTCTGGACACAAGGAATCATTTCCCTTACACCAGCTTTAAATTTTTATTATTTGAGAACTTATATTAGAAAAATTGAATTTTTAAAAATTAATTTTTTATAACTTTCTTATTTGTCAATGAAATGCATTAATGATATAGGTCAATCGATTAATCTCGACACAAAGAATATTTACTTTCCTTACGTCAGCGCAAAATTGATTGTTTGAAAAGTTATAGTTGAAAAATTAATTTTTGAAAATACAATTAACCATAACATCCTTATTTTTTAATGAAATGCATTAATCATATAGGTCAATCGATTCGTCTCGATGAAAGGAATCTTCACTTTCCTTACATCAACTTTAAATTTTGAATATTAGAGAAGTTATAGCGAAAAAATGAATTTTACGAAAATTATAAAAGTACACGAAATTTGTAAAATTAAATATTTTAGTAAACCATTGTAAAAAAATTTAACTTGGTAAATAGTGGAATAAATATGCCAAATTTCATCAATTTATCTATACGCGTTCTAAAAATATTGCAGGATCGTTAAAAACGTGACATACACACACACATACATACATACATACATACATACATACATCCGGACAATTCTTCAGGACATCATATTAGATATATTCCACTTAAAATATGTTCAAAAAAATCTTTTTTAAGCGGCTATGCTAGTTTCTTATTTTCAAAAAATCGATTTTTTCCATAGCTAATCATCCTAAAAATAAGTACCCAAAATTGTAAATCGATATCTCTAAAAGTTTTTAAATGGGAGCACTTTAAGGGCGTTGGATAAAGAGAACTTAGAAACTTTTCGGGTGCCCCTCCAATATCATTACGGCCCTGTCCCCATATTTATTTTCGAAAGTATATTGTAGGATAAATAAACAAAACTCACCAAGTGTCCGCGGTCTAATGGAGTCTTATAATCCATCTAATGATGATGAGATAGAAGGACAGGGGAAGTCGATTTAGCAACGTAGACAAATGCCGAGAAAAAGAGATGGCGAGTGTGAAACACACGACTTCAATGCTTTTTTACAGACACAACACAGGCACTAAATAAAAAAAACGCGTTGTAAAAAATTTTTGAAGGAAATAAACTTTATTATTCCGATGCGAATTTCACGACCCGATGCGAAAAAAGGAAGAGTTATATGTACTTATAAAATTTTCGTGAACTAGACGACGAAAGATGACAGATGATGAGATAGGAGGACAGGAGAAGTCGATTTAGCAGCGCGCTCACGAGGCGAGATAGCGGTCATCGTTTGTACTGAAATTATTACTGTCTAATATGATGGAAAGCGAGAAATTCAAACTTGTGAACTTAGTAAATAACTTTATAAATAATAATAAATATCTTAGCATTTCTGGATAAATAGTTTTAGAAAGCATCCTTATGACGAAAATTTTTAGTAATAATTTTCTAGTAATAATTTCAGTACAAACAATGACCTCTATCGCCTCGTGAGCGCGCTGCTAAATCGACTTCTTCTGTCCTTCTATCTCATCATCTGTCATCTTTCGTCGTCTAGTTCACGAAAATTTTATAAGTATAATTCTTCCTTTTTTCGCATCGGGTCGTGCAATTCGTATCGGAATAATAAAGTTTATTTCCTTCAAAAATTTTTTACAACGCGTTTTTTTTATTTAGTGCCTGTGTTGTGTCTGTAAAAAAGCATTGAAGTCGTGTGTTTCACACTCGCCATCTCTTTTTCTCGGCATTTGTCCACGCTGCTAAATCGACTTCCCCTGTCCTCCTACCTTATCATCTGTCATCTTTCGTCGTCTAGTTCACGAAAATTTTGTAAGTATAATTCTTCCTTTTTTCGCATCGGGTCGTGCAATTCGCATCGGAATAATAAAGGTTATTTCCTTCAAAAATTTTTTACAACTCGTTTTTTTTTATTTAGTGCCCGTGTTGTGTCTGTAAAAAATCATTGAAGTCGTGTGTTTCACACTCGCCATCTCTTTTTCTCGACATTTGTCACTGCTTGGTGTTCATCAGTGTTAGTGTCAATGTTTCAGAAAATGTATATTTTGCATCATTATATACATTTTCTCATAAAAAACGCGATATATGGTATTTATCATTAGATGGATTATAAGACTCCATTAGACCGCGGACACTTGGTGAGTTTTGTTTATTTATCCTACAATATACTTTCGAAAATAAATATGGGGACAGGGCCGTAATGATATTGGGGGGGCACCTGAAAAGTTTCTAAGTTCTCTTTATCCAACGCCCTTAAGGGGCTATGCTAGTTTCTCGGGTGAAAAAAACAGCAATTGGAAGCGGAGATACAAGGCGATCCGCAAAGGTCCTTTAAAAAAAAGTTGAAAACTTTAAACACGTTTTTCTCAAAACTGCATTTTTAAAATCGGGTGACGGTGTAGCTCGAAAACTAATCATCCGATCGACTTCAAATTTTCGTACAATCTTTATTATATGTTTTTACAAAGGATGGACTACGAACTTTTTGTTATAAAAAAAATTACAACTTTTATAAACAAAAAACGAGCGTTTTTTTAAGCAAAATTTGAAATTTTTTTTCAAAACTATGCCATTTTTATAATTTTTAATATTTTCTAAAGCTAAAAGTCCATCCTCTAGAGAAACTCATGTAGTTTACTAAAAAAAAATTTTTTTTTTTGTTTCACGCATCCTGGCGTGGCCGACACCGTTACCCGTATTTCAACTGTTTTTAAAGGACCTTTGCGGATCGCCTTGTATCTCCGCTTCTAATGAATATTTTTTGACGAAAATTTTATGATAAATACGTGAAGATGTGTACAATATGCTGGAAAAATTTTAGAAAGATTAAACGTGTAATTTTTTTTTAAATCTTCGAAAATTGCTGTTTTTTTCACCCGAGAAACTAGCATAGCTAGTTCCATGAATCCTTTCTAAACGTCTTTCAGAATATAAAAATAAATCGAAAAAATCGACCCTTTTCAAATATTTAAAGTTTAAATAGTTTCAGCTAACTGAAGATTCTTTTCTAAAAAAGACATGGATTTTAGACAACTTCACATTGCGTTCTTCATTTTGCGTTACCTTTCAACTAACTTCATGCGTAGTGCGCTAACCTTATTGGTCAATTTATATGGCGCGAGAATTTAAATTGTCATTTCAGTTTCTATAGACGAAACACGCGCGCTCAAGCGCGCGCCTAATCTCGTATCGTTTAAAATGTTTTTAAAAGAATATGAGGGCCAGTGTTGATACACATGTATGTAGTGTAAAATATAAATTTATTTTTATGCAAATAATTTACAATGATTTTTGCATTCACAGAACAGAACTATAATTATAGAAGTTTTCAAACTTTTCACGCACACGATATAGCTTATCCAAAAAGATTCTTATAATTTCTTAGAATGTTTACATTTTCTTCTATACAGGTGTTTCTC
>CAJFCP010025401.1:12816-23167 GCA_904066005.1 Synergus itoensis
ATGGAAATGATATGTCTCATCCCAACCCCACATAGGTCATATTTTGTTGACCAGTATTATTAGCAAATATTTGTTTTTGGGTGTTAGTGTCACGTCCCGTGACGTAATGATAATTATCCTATTATTAAATATTGTTTCATTTTCTGTATTTCTACTTATTCCTAAAAGACCAGCAATAATAATATGTATACCTTAGCTGGCAATTAGCATTTGGATCATTAATTGTCTAAATAGTTAATAATATTAGATTTTCCTAAAAACGTAAGTAAACGAACTCTTGGTTTTAAAACTTTAAATGTAAGTTTCAAGCAAAGGAACAACCCATAGAAAAGGTTACGTCTCAGGAAACTCTCGCTTCGGCATCCCACATAAAATCTATGTATACGTATCCGCTAAATTTTGTAACTACACGCACATTTTTAAATGCACCTGGATCAAAATTTTCCTATAAATAGAATACATGACTCAGCAATAATAATTTTAGAAATCATCCGCTGTATTCTTCTTTTTTAAATTCTATAATTTATGTATTCGCATCCTGTTGTCATAAAAGAAACCTACATACGAATCTTCTAAGGAAACACAATAGACTAGTTATAAATTTCAATAGCTATAAAAATAGCAAACGCAATTGTACTAAAGAGTATTCAGATAGAATCGTAAAATGAAACCTACGCATCTGAATCCTTTTCTTCTAAAGAAACGATTACCCCTTCTAGTAATAAACGGACTTGCACTAAAAACATTTTAGGCGATCAATAGAAATAGAATTTATGTATTCGTGTCCCTCAATTATATATGAAACGTATATTTCTATGTACACCTATAAAACCAAATTTATGTATCCATAATTGTCAAATTTTGCAAGCCCTTATTCGGATCTTAAGAAAATCTATATGTACCTTTCCATACACTAAATAAACAGTGATCTTCATCTAATAATGAAACGCACATGTATTGAAAAGATTTCAAAAGAAAATCATAAACTAGTTTATCATTCTAAAATAACACACGCATTTAGGGGAAGTGGGAACCTATGTACCCACGCTTCCAAGTGCTGTAAATCAACGATCATCTTCGAAAACATTAATCCACAAAGGATTCAGAGAAAAAATGAAACTAGTTTATTACTCTTCATTGTAATCCTAGAATGACACATCTAACAATGCTTAGCAGCCATATTGGTAATAGAAAATTAATTGCCAAACCCCTTATAAAAACGGAGGATCTGGACCAGAGTCTTAAGTCAGTCGGTTGTCTGTTTTTCGAGTCTATCGGGAGTCTATCAGTCTATCTCTATCAGTCTGTTTTTGAAGTTTATTTGGAGTGATTCCTAAAGTGATGATCATCCTAGTTTACACTTTAAAAACTTTGCCCACCGAAGTCATCCCTAAAGAAGTGAGTGAGACCGACTTGGAACCTGAGTTCGAGACCAGCCCCAGAGGTGCTACATGATACCCAATATATCCAACAGGTAACTAAAAATCTTTTAAAAGGTGTTAATCAAAATGGCCGATTCCACACTGTCCTCAAAAGCAATGAGAAAAATCCCCAACATCGATGAGCAAAACGCTGTCACCGGTCAGCAAAGTGGTCTCCACGGATGCCAAAAAATTTTGCTCACCGGTTGCAATGCCATCTAGCGTCGTAAACGGTTACTATGTGAAAAATGGTTTGGGTAATGTTCGGTTTGGTTTGGTTGATGTCTGTAAACGGTGGACAAACGATAGTTTTGCATAAATTTGTAAAGAAAAATAGTGTTCGATACGAAAGGCTAAACGGGCGATTTGGTAGCTGCTCGTGTAAAGAGGGCGCGTCAACCCGAGCCTCGGGTTCACTCGGCGGCTTCATACGAGCAGTTACCAAAACGCCCGTTTGGCCTCTTGTATCGAAATATACTATTTCCTATCGAAAGCGTGGAACCCCTCTTCTAATATTCTTTAAAATTTGGAGTATATGACGGCTCCCAAGACGTAACATTACGATTAAAAAACAAAAATGGTGATTTTCGCCATGAAGACTGTGTTCTGCTAAATATAATCGCATCATATGGTAATGCATATGTTATATTATATACGTGTGACAGTTTTTTTTAAATGAAATTGCTAAAAAAGTAATTATTCGAAACGATAATTAAAAAATTAGTCATTTCTTATACGTGAAATACATCTAGTTCAAATCTATTTCTATTTAAAAATCTTCCACTTGTGTTCGCATGATTTTGTATAGTATGAATTTTGTTATTTCTACCGATTTCAAGTTAGTTCTTCCACTCATGAGTCTCTCGGATACCCTTGTATGCTGGCGTTTTTTCCCACATCTTTATCATTTTTTTATAGAACACTGTGACCTAAACCCGCACTTAAGTCACGCTTTCCTGTGACATAAATGGCCGTTTTCAGCACGTTATTATAGGTTACTTTCAACCAACTTCAGAGTAGTAGTAGTATCGCCGGGGTAGGTATTCGCTCCGGGCGCGGAAACAGACTGGCGCCATCTGCTGCATAAAATAGGCAATTTCTGTTGGATGAATTCTGTTTATTTATACGTGAATTTATATATTTTAATTGTTTCTAAAAATAAACATTTCTCTGAGGAGAACTGAGAGTGCTTATAAGCAAATTTATAAAATCACTATTTAAGGAAAAAAAACTTAGCCTGAGTTTATCGAAAGATTTCTGTTGAATGGAATTTCAAACAATATTGCAATCAATGACACAGATCTCTAAGATGTGTTAAGAATTTTATTTATTTGAACACTTTTATCAAATAAATTGAAACTCAAAATTCTATTCTTCATTTTACTCAACGAAAATTATATATAAATAATTTGTCGCTCTGTAGCGCTAATCTTTTTTCAAATATAAAATTGCATACAGAGCGAAAAAATATTTAATTTCGATACATTTTGCATAAAACGAAGAATTCAAAATCTAACTTCAAAATTGAATATTTTCATCTTACTTAAAAAATATTTGAATTAAATATTTTCGCGCTCTGTACGCATAATTCTTCTCCTCGTTTTCACATTTTTGCCCTCTTATGAAATTGGTAATTTTCATTCTGCTCAATAAATACACTTTTTGGAAAGAATATGTTCAACATATTTTTTTTCTGAACTTCCATATGTCATCTTCAAAACCTCATATTAACTTTTTCATTTGAACAAAAAATGGGAATATGACATTTTTACATTCTCATCAGAGAAGGTATTAGATTTGTGTAAAATTTGACCCCCCCAGTTTTTGTCAAATGTCCACGTTTTGGGACCCCCTGAACCCGAAAAACATGTTTTTACGAATGTGTCTGTCTGTCTGTCTGTGAGTCTGTAGATTTTTAGTTTGTGAGCACGATAACTTTCGAAAGAATTTACCGATTGGATTGGCCTTTGGTATACTCTTTTAGTATCCTAAAATGAAGGTCAAGTTCGTTGGCCAGCCATTTTAGATAAAAATTCAAAAAGTTGGAGCATTTTGAAAATTTATGTAATCACTTTTTTTTTTAATTTAAAAATTTTATGCACGGATGTTCGTAGTACTCAAAAATTCGAACAATTCTTCCTAATGACTTTTTTGGATAAAAAAAAAATTGAAAGACTTATAACATTTTGAAAATCGAAAAAAATGAAAGAAAACTTAAATTAGAAGCCAAAAAACGCACGATATGAAAAAAAGTCTAAAGATGAAAAATGTTTCTTTTTGAACGCCCTATAGGATAGGTATAACAACTTTTTGAATTTCCTTAAAAAATCGAAAATTCAAATTTTGAGCCAAATGACGCGAGATGCAGAGAAAATGATAAGAAACATAATTATTGGTCTTAGAAAGATCTACAAGTTATCTTTTGGCCACTTTTCAATAGGATGAGTAGTTTTCGTTTTAATCATGAAAAATATTGTTAAACAGAGCCGAGCGCGAGGTTTAAATCAAATATCGAGCGCGACGATCGAAAATTATTAAAAATAATTTAATCCTGCTTAACTTTATTTTAAACATCCTAATGAACATTTCAAAAAAAAAAAAACGTAAATCGGATTTAATATTTAATATTTATTGAGTAAAATGAAGAAATCGAATTTTTAGATTAGAACTTGGCTCCAACACCCATAAACAATATTGTATTAAATGTTAGCAAAATATCTACTTATAGTATTATCCGGTATTATTTTATTATAAAACACCTGTAATTTAATTTCATATGAGGGTAAATTGACAGAAGTTTGCCGGATCACGCTGCATTCGATTCTTTCACTAATGCCATATTTACTCTTATTTCTTGAACTCGCACCACGTGAATCACGGATAAACCCTTGACTTTCTTTAAAGTTTCAGGATTAAACTGAATTGAGTGTTTTATTGCTTCGAATCCCGTTTTAATAATTATCCTATTCATTTTTTCTAATTATTTGTTGTTGAGATATGCAGGATAGGTTATGTTCGAGATTAAGATTAATCTCGAAGATAAATCAAACTTTTTAAACTTTATTCATGAAGAGTTAGTTCCAATATTAAGTATCTCCTTTTATAAATCCTTACGTACAACCCATAAACAAAATATAAATTTTATTTTCAATAAAAAAAAACTTAAACTGCATGCAATGCATGTATTTCTTTATATTTTATCCAACAGAAATTGCGCGCTTTCGCCGCTGCGGGCGCTGCCTGTCATATCCGGCAAATCTCAAGGCCATGCCCGACCCGAATACTTTGCTCTGTAGTTCCACTTGGTCATAATCTCAATTGGCCACAAAATCACTAAAAGTTACCATAAGTTACTAAATTTTAAAAACACTGTTAAAGTAAAGACTAAAAGGGAGTTAGGTTGGCGAAAATGGCAGCGTTTTAATTGGTTAGATTCGTTAAGATTTTTTCTAAAGCTGAACAGAACTGTTGAACACGAATTTTTGTATGGAATTGTTGAACACGAGTGGAAGATTGTTAAATAGAAATACAGAATTGGATGATGTATTTCACGAATAAAATAATAATTGAATAATTTTTTAATTATCGTTTCGAATAATTACTTTTTTAGCAATTTCATTCAAAAAAAAATTTTAACACGTATATACATATAATATGACATACGCATTACCATATGATGCGATTATATTCAGCACAACACCAGCGTTATAGAGAAAAGCACCATTTTAGTTTTTTAATCGTAACTTCCAAAAAAAAGTCGTAGCTAATAGCCGTTGCATCAAGATACAGTTTGAACTATCCATTTAATAATAAAAAATTTTAAGCGAAAAAAATACACTTTTCGAGAAAAAAAATTTTGAAAAAAGTGTGCAATTTTTGCTTATACTTATATAAATAAATAATTACGAAAACTGCGCATTAGTTTATAATTTTGCTTTGAAGTGTAAACGATTACACACATTTAAAAAAAAAGTTTGTTCAAATACATCAATTTTTATTAAAGTTATGCGCGTTTCAAAAGAAAGTTCTCGCGAGCTACAAGAAAAATCGATTTTTACGGCAAAAACAATAATGTCGAAAAATGAAAGAAAAAATTTCTTTCAGCTAAAAGAAAAAATACGTGTCTCATGAAATTGACCACAAAGTAACATATTTGCGTATTTTTAGAATACAAAAATATGACCTGCGCGGACGGTTGTTTTGAAGTGGAAACGGTCAATTACAAAATGATGATTTTTGAAAAAAGAACTGGTCCAAAGAGTTTCACTATATATTTTAAAAATTTCAACTTTCAGGTTGAAATTTGTAAAATCTTAGTGTGATTATTAAAAAAAATTTTTTTTCGTCCAAATATAATATTTCAACAAAAGACAAAGAATTTACTTTTATTCATTTGCAAAAAAAAATTTAAATTTTTTTACGCTCTTTTTAATGAATTGTCTTTATATAACTGTTCTCTTTAATAAACTGTTCTCATAAAACAAGTCCATACTTTGAAAGAAAAAAAAAAATATGTTTCTATTCTGATTATCTGTGATGGAATATATGGATCGATAATTTTCGGTGTTTTTTTTTTTGGAAAAGTGGCTTCTATATCAATTTTGAAAAAAAAATGTGTCTTTGATATTCAATAAAATTATATTTCGTCGAAAATATTTTTTTCTGATATTTTGTTCGTGTAACTTTAGAACTTATAAATTATTTTTACAACTTCCTTAAACTTTTCCAAATACAATTGAAAAAAATTTTCTTTTCAATATACGAGTTAAAATCAAAATTTCAAAATTTTCAATCAACTTGTTCGGTGGTAAGAAATTTGTTGACATTTTTTTTGTTTGCTCGTTATGCCTCAATTAAACTTTTTTTTTGAGTTTTATTACTGCTAAACCTGCGAAAAAATCAATTTCAATCAATTTTTCAAAATTCTAGTATTAACTCGTGTGAGTGTGATGTACAGTACGCCACAAATATTCCATAAAACAATGTTTCTGATTAAACATAAATACCTTCTTTCCTCTTGCTCCTTTTATGTTCAATGACGTAATTTTAAATACGTTATATAATATTTTTTGTAATATGAATCCATATTAACTGAGGATATATTGATGAACTTGAGTGAACTTAATCTAACCGACACTGATTTCGGTCCATCCTGCCTCCTATACTACAAGTAAATCTATGCGCACGCAGTATTGACCTGTTTTGGCGTTCATATTCCTCAAGCGCCACCGTCATCCCTTTACGTAATACTAGAACCCATATGCGCACCAAGGCGCGCGTCTTTATTTCAATACTTTTTTTACTTTTTAATATTTTGTGTTCAATTTACGTAAAACCCATTAAACATATAAACCCACAAGAGCGATAATTGATTGAGTTACCGAAATGTTTGTCCCCTTCCCGATGAGATAGAAGGTTGCGGTTTTTTTTAATCGATTCTACGATAGATATTATTCCAGCCGAAAAATTGACAAAATCGATAACTTCCCTTTATCATAATATACAATTGTTTTCATTGAAAATTTAAAATGATTTCTATCTAAATTGATTTTCCTTTACAATTTCCTTTTTCCATTTCTCTTCATCATGATTTCCTTTAACAATTTTCATGTACAATGGTTTCCTTTAAAATTTCCCTTTACGATTTATTATCATTTGCATAAAAACCATCATCAAACACGGAAAACCTGAGATGTATTCCATGATAAATTTTCTAACAAATAAAATGATTTTATAATTTTCTATACATGCATCTACGAATTGGACATAATTAAGTTGTAATTAATTCATCAGGCGTTCTAATTAGACACTAATTAAGGTTCCCGATCGAATAAGGGCACATAAAAGTTTTTCGAAGTCCCCTGGAGGCTTTGAAAAAAATTTTAGAATTTTAATTTTTGAAGGATATATCAACATGTAGAATTTTATTGCGCATCTTTTTTCTTAGAGAAAAAAAGTTGTAGCTATTTTAATTTTGAAATGAAAGCCAAAAAACTGACTTTTTTGGAACAATCAATTTTAATCCGTTTTTTACTTTAGCTCGTGCTCAGTCCGTCAGTTTTTGGAATTTTTAAATGAAATTTTCAGGGAATATGTTTTAAGATGTCCTTCGATTAATAGAGTAATAGAAATTCAAAATTTTGTTTCTTAAAAATTGTTATTAATTTTTTTCTCATGCTCGGCGTGAATCGGACTTTTGTAACTTCAAGCGTTTCGTTTATCGAGGAAATTTTGAGCAGAAAAAAACTTCTTGCGACAAAAATGTGGAGTAAACTATAATAAAGTTTTTTGGAAAGTTTCAGATCAAAATATTCAATAGTTTAGGAGTAGTTATGATGTTAGATTATGTCAGCGCTGGAGCTTTCGATTGTACTATAGGACTGGCTGGGGCTTGCCGCCGTGACACGTTCTCCCGCTAGTGAGTTTTTGCTTACAATACAATAATAATAAGTCTAAGTGTTATTACTCACAGATTTTATTCAATTTTTTAATGAATTAAAGAAAAAGAAGTATAGAATTTAATTTTCTTTCATTAGATTTAATATACGAGTAATCTTTATACTCAGATGTGAAATGATGAGGACTAACTGATCTGTTTTAAAATATGTTTAGATTTAATGTGTGCATAGGTTTGTTTACAAAGCGAATCTTCAAGGTCGTTTTGAACTTGAACCAAATGTAGGTTCAAAAAACAGATATATATATTAGAGTATGTATTTCATAGTTGTATTGTAATCAAAAACTCACTAGCACGGCAAGCCCCAGTCCTATAGTACAATTGAAAGCTCCAGCGCTGACATAAACTAACATCATAACTACTCCTAAACTATTGAATATTTTGATCTGAAACTTTCCAAAAAACTTTATTAGAGTTTACTCCGCATTTTTGTCGCGAGAAGTTTTTGCCTGCTCAAAATTCCCTCGATAAACGAAACGCTTGAAGTTACAAAAGTCCGATTCACGCCGAGCATGAGAAAAAAATTAATGAAAATTTTTAAAAAATAAACTTTTGAATTCCTATTGCTCTATCAATCGAAGGACATCTTAAAGCATATTCTCTGAAAATTTCATTTAAAAATTCCAAAAACTGACGGACTGAGCACGAGCTAAAGTGAAAAACGGATTAAAATTGATTGTTCCAAAAAAGTCAGTTTTTTGGCTTTCATTTCAAAACTAAAATAGCTACAACTTTTTTTCTCTAAGAAAAAAGATGCGCAATAAAATTCTACATGTTGACATATCCTTCAAAAATTAAAATTCTAAAATTTTTTTCAAAGCCTCCAGGGGACTTCGAAAAACTTTTATGCGCCCTTATTCGATCGGGACCCTCAATTTATGGTATTACAATATACTGATGCAATAAAGCCGTGTGTTTAAAAAATTGAGGTTATGTCGAATATAATATTCCAATTCTCAAAACATACAGTCTGTTCAACAAGAGCGTGTGGTCTGTATTTTTAAAACTAATAGAGATATTTGAACTTTTTTTTTTTTAATTAAAGTACTTTCAAAGTACTAATACGCAATCACTTAGTAAATGGTCCAGTCTCCATCGTTGTCCAGAATGGCCTGGCACCTTCTTGGCATACTTTCAACTAATTTTTCGGCACAGTTCGTTGGTAAATCTAGCCATAATTTTTTAATTCTTTGTGACAGCTGTTTTAGGGTGAAGACACGTTTTCCGGCAAGCTTCCTCTTCAAGATACTCCAGACGTTTTCAATTGGATTTGCATCTGGGGACTGTGATGGCCAGTCCAAGGTCGTGATGTCATTTTCCTCTTTCCAAGCGCTACAGAGACGGCTTCGATGTTTCGGGTCGTTATCCTCTTGCAAGATTCAATCGGTGTTATCGGCTTCAAACATCTTTTTAGCAGACCTTAGAAGACCACGTTGGTATATCTGCAACATTTTCTGAGTGTTGAGGTTCTCGGTGAAGAGCTCCAAACATCCAAAACCGCGCTCAGAGAAGCATCCACAAACATGGACCTTCACTGGGTGTTTAATGGTCCGCTGGAGAAATCTACTGTCAGCCGTAGACCAGGCATACTTAATGGGAACCCATACCCAGAACGACGCTTCGTCAGAAAAAATAACGTTCGACCAGTGCCGGTCGAGATTTTCAGCAGCCCATGCCTTCCGTTTTTCGATATGGGTTTCTGAGAGTAGGGGTTTTTGCCTCGTGCTACGGTACTGCATCTTCGATTCGGCCAATCGCTGTCATATGGTGTTGATACTAATGTGTACTCCCTTTTTGGCTAGTATAGCCTTGGCATCTCGCAAACCGAGAGTGGGGGTACGCTTGAATAGCTGCACGATCGCTTTGTCCTCCTTGCTGGTTGTTGCACGCATTTTTCCTCTTTTAGGAAGATCGTCGGCAGTTCCACTGACTTTATACCGCTCAACCCACTTCATAATGAATGACTGTGACTTTTTTAAGTATTTAGCAGCCGCTGCGACGGACATTTTTGGTCCTTTTGGATGGGAATACAAGAAGATGACTTCAAAACGTTTAGCGTAAACAGAACTCATTTTCGTTCGCGTGCGTTCTCTCGGACGGTTCGAGCGATACTGGAGCGGTATCATAAACGCGTATTAGTCCTTTGAACGTACTTTAATTTAAAAAAAAAAACGTTCAAAAATCTCCAATAGTTTTAAAAATACAGACCACACGCTCTTGTTGAACAGACTGTACTCTGGTCCTTTTACCATAAAAAGATCACGGAGGATAACTGGAAAGGCGTACCTTGCTGTTTTCGTCTGTTTTGTTTCAAAGGCGGTCTACCGCGAGGTGGTGTCTGATGCCACTACTTCTGCTTTTTTAAATGCGTTAAAAAGATTTATAGCACGTAGAGGAAAAAACGCGCGCATCTTCTCGGACAATGGGAAGAATTTTATAGGTGCCAATAACACAGGCCCACAAAAAAAAAAAA